>JAOWBH010054144.1:0-12898 GCA_028566215.1 Silene coronaria
TGCATTTTATAATCATGTTTATCATCACTCGTGTTTAGTTATATTATTGAAACTGACGTGTTGTGTGTCCGTGTATTTGTCACCTATTTTCGGGGTGGCCTGTGTCGATCCATATGATATTTCCGATCATATGGGGAGCAGGTTAAGTACAGGTTAACTTTGGTAGCACGTGGGAGACGGGACAAGCCTTGATGACATCCGAGTCGAGTATAGTGAGCTAGAAGGGTATAATGGTCATGAGTTGTACTTTTATTCATTTGTTTATATTCATGTAATCACTAAGGTTGTTATTTAGATAAAGAGTTTCTTAATTGTAATTCCAATTTTACTGCCTCGGGAAACCGAGATGGTAATGTTTCGTAATTACCTTGGCCGGGTAAGAAGGGAGTATTACAAGTACATCACAAAATCCCATCATGTATACATTTACTTATGACAAATACCAAATAAGCCTAATTCACATGTTCCCACCAATGACGCAACATACTGCTACAAATATTCACAACAATGTTACACATTTCCATCCTATTTATCATGTAAAAACATATTTAATCATTATACCAAAAGTATATTCAAATTCAAAAGATAAAACCACATCACTTTTCATATCACCATGCTATTTCTCATCAATTAGCACCACATGCAGCTAACAACATGAACATTCCATTATACTACCTTCTCAATAATGACCACCATATGTATACACATAACCTTATAACACAACTACTACATCGTATTACAACATATAGTATCCACTCTAAATACCCACACTCGTTTCTTACCATGTGGCGACCGGTTCAAGGTTAAGAGGTCATGTTACGATTAAGTACGTCTAATTATGTAACACCTCGACCAAAAACTAAGGTCAGGAGAGGCCACTCACGGTTGCTCGCCAGGCTGTGTACATAGCCCACAAATCAACACGAGTCCTTTCCGGCACATTTTTTGTTCTCACTAATGCATCCCGAGAACTTTCTTAAGAGGTCACCCATCCTAAGACTACTCTCAACCAAGCACTTTTAACCTTGGAGTTCTTTTGCATGGACAACCATAAAAGAAAGTGCACTTTGTTGATATGAGTACTACTTCCAATCCCTTTAAGCACTAGTCATTTAAAGCCAAACTATGGATCTGTGCAAGGGGCTACCACGCCCGAATAATCGGTTTAGTGGAGTATTACACACCCCCACTTGAAGAACACAACGTCCTCGTTGCGCCTAGCAGCATCTGATCGTAGCCGAGCCAATCTAAGAATCCTCCCCCGCTAAGTTGGTGACCCGGGTACTCCCGACCAGAGGTTCAACGAACGGTCGCAGGGTTGCTCTGATTCCACTTGTAACACCTCGACCCAAACATAGGGTTGGGAGCAGTCACTCATGATAGCTCGTCGGGCTGTGTACATGGCCCACAAATCCACACGGGTCCCTTCCGGTGCATTTTGTCCTCACTCATGCGCATCCCGGGAACCTTTCCCGGGAACCTTTCCCGGGAACCTTTCCCGGGAACCTTGCCAAGAGGTCACCTGTAACACCCCCACTTACCAAGGAGCCTTTAGCAAGGCCTTCCCAAGAAAACATGGGTGTCACAGCCTCGGTTACCTGAGGAAGTACATATCAAAAGAGACTATAAAAGAACATTCATTAAACGTATCAAGTTATCTGATTACAAACTCCAAAATTCAAATGCAGATACCAACTACATAATCCAATACAACTGCGGAAGCTAAAATGTTTATCAACTAAAACCCAGGGGAAGCTACTAGTGACATAGCTAGGTTATCCCCATCCTCGTCCCATGCGTAGCGTCAAGCATAATCACCTGCTAAAGACACTGCTCACCATTCGCCAACAACATCGAATGGATCACAGCGGAACCCAGAAATAACAACATGGCCAACCAAGTCAGTAATACATAATACGCAACAATAGGCACAACATAAACAATAGGCACAACGTCATCATCACCATCTCCACTCTCTAATACCACAATCAACACAATGGATTACCCGTTGTAATAGGTAATCCGCGCCGCCAGTGGGGGACTGCAACCAATCCCCACCTAAGCCCCGCTCGACGCACGAGCGAACCCAGTTCCTTAATATGCACATCCCCCTCGTGATGGAAGTCACGAGGGACGAATCATGGGGGTGAGACCGTCTCCCAACGACCCCCACAAACACCAACACCACCATCAACATCATCACACCATAACCATCATCACCAAAGTCACCATCATCACAAACATCATAATACAATCATATCACAATGTATCATCTCAATAATCATAACAAAACAATGGCAATTACTGAGAAGGGAAACCCTACCTAGAAAGCAACAGCGAATCCAATCATAAGCAAGCACTAGAATCGATCCTCTGCGAAGTTATCACCTATAATGATAATAATACTCTCTATTACTAACAATGATTACCATCCATAAATCCCCAATCTAAACTGATCTAGGATTAAAAGTATTACCAAAATGCAGCATAATTAAAATGACGAATACTTACAACAAGTGAGAGTGTGCACAAGAAGAATCCGATGACCGAACGAACCAATACTTTGTTCAAAGGTGATTAGAGTTATTAAGGGTATGACTAGGGTAAAATTATGTTTTAAAATGATTAACGACGGAATGAGGTATTATATATTCATCCACTAATTACCCTAATATAACCGCTCGGTTTTCGTAAATTTAAATGTCACTCGGTCGAGTGCCTGAATGCCACAGGCACTCGATCGAGTACCTCGCGTACTCAGCCGAGTGTGCACACTCCAGAATGGCAGGAAGTCTGACCCAACAAAACACTCGGTCAAGTACCATATACTCGACCGAGTGCAACAACACTCGATCGAGTGTACACCACTCGATCGAGTACCTCTACTCAGAAATACGGAGTATTACAGTCTTCCCCCTTATGATCCTCGAAGCTCACACTCAGTCTCTACACCACAAAAACCCTCTTCCTCTACTCTCAACACTAGCACTCAACACTTGTAGCAATGTACTGCTAACATTGCCTTACTATTATACAAACACTAGCACCAATACACCACTAACACTGCCTTAGTATCATACTGCTCGATAACAATTCCACTACCAATACAATTCACTAAGCAAGAACAACCGTCAAATTAAAATGTCACATCCTACCACCCTTAGAATGAACTTCGTCCTCGAAGTTCTCTCATACTCAAAATTGTAACCATCCCAAATCGTTAATACCACCACAATTATACACACTTACCCCTTTATTACACAACTCCATTCATTTCCATATAAGCAATACCGCAAGCATCACCAACAATAAACATCACGAGTACCACTAATGCTTTCAACGAATACCACGAGTACTACATTAACACTCAAGTCTAATCCTTGATTCTACAACTATGATCCACCATGCTTTGTGTTTAATAATACCTCAATAATACAACTAAACAAACGAAATATACTTATTAAATTTAGGGTCATCACCGCAATATAGCATTCTACTCCTCTTAAGACAAATGTTACGTCTTCGTAACCCAACCACCACTAAGTCCTTAACTCTTCATTTCATCCCCTCAAGCCTAACTCACTGATAATCGGTTACCATCTTAACATCAACAACATCGGTGACTACTCCCGTATATAATACTCTCTTATCCTCCCAAGCCCAACTCACTGATAACCTGTTACCGCCTTAACATTAATAACATCGGTGACTACTCCCGTATCTAATACTCTCTAACAACTTAAGTATCTCCAACAATCACCCCCCCCCCCCCCCATTATCTCTAATTTACCGCCAAAATCCTCAATATAACCCACTAAATCAACTCATCAACACTATCACAGGAGAACGATCTCCGAAATTCACACACCTATTTCGACTACATAGCCCCCAACCCAAAATTCTTACTCACTAATGAGAACCTCATAATTTATTCTTATCGTTACCAAACTCCTCGATTGTCTATACATTAACATGGTACTCATCCCAAACATTCAATCCCGACTATGACAATGAAAGATTTGAACAACTTAACTCTTCTAACTCAGTACCACACATATTCTGCTAACACTTGTCACAACTATGTCAATTAATGATCCACCCAAAACAAGCTCGAAAGTACTCCAACATCTATGCCTCATGAGCGCAATATCTATGGAAATATGACGACAAAATAACTGCAACTGAAATTTTCATCTATAATGTATTCCACTCCCTCACCCACAAATCGAAAATTAAAGGAAACAACAGTATAAAATAAGACATTAATCCATATGGAAATAATAGAATGAACATACTATTTCAAAATTCCTTTTCTCAACCAACTTGTCTCCTCCACCACAACCGATGACGGCATCGCAACATCGCCACCAACAACTGTACCGCAACACGAAGGTACCCGCATCGCAACACGGAGTACCGTGCCCGGATTGTAACCCGGAACATAACAGCCACATCGGTAATCATTGTAACTATACACACACAAAAATACTGTCTCAGTACAACTTCCCTAATAGGAAATAGTAACAACCTCACAACTCGTTCTAACAACCACTACCGTTCCTTAATATCGATATACTAGATCACAATACACAACATTGAAATTACATCCAACAATGAGATCCCATACTACTATCCCCGGGGCTGAAATCTACATCATCACTTACAGTCAACCTAATGAAGCACCCAAATTACCCAAACTATAAGATTAAACATACATTCATCACATATCACATTCTTTAATACCCATAATCACTGCCAACAGACAAATGTGACCATATAACTAATACTTAAATACCAACAGACGCCCTTTATTTCAACATTATATGATCTCTCGCCACCATGAATACCAATCCCAACTTTTCAGTAACTAATCCCTTTAGAATAGTTGACTTCTATTTAACAACATTGCACTGGGACACAACCACCTTTCACAGTAATATACTCAAAAAATTACCTCAAAATATATAGAAATCTCCTTTTTTCCTCTTTTTACCATCCCAAACCACGAACTTCATTATATGAACCATAAACTTACTCTCTATATTCCCAATTACCTTTGAATATTCTACCATTTAAGCCATGCAAGTAGCAACCACATGCCACAGAAATACCTATAACGATACCTTATGTCTCTACCAAAACACTCCCACAAATCGTTAAACACCTCACATGAATCTTACCTAACTTACCTCAAATGTCTCATACTATGTAATTACTCTATTAAGTTCTCATTCCTTTAGCTCCTCAAAACTCATGTTTAGCATGCCCTCCTACGTATATAATATCCTTTAACTCACATCCCCATTATAGTACCCCACACCGCCATCATTCCTTACATCCACGTTTCGTAACTCCTGTCAAAATTCACCTAACTTACTCTCATTCTTTTTTTCCCATTGCACCCGACAATACTAATTAACAACTCAATTCATTACTCCTACTACTTTGCTCTTTATTAATTCGGTTATCTTCTCATTACTTCCCATTGTCAAATCTCATTCATTTGTATCCATAACTTCTTATTCACTCTTATCCATAATCTCTTTCAACATTCTACTTACCCTCACTTCCTACCAGAAGTCTAAACTATCAATTATTATTCTTTAACAGATTATACCTTCCTTTAATATTCCCAAACATTCACTTCATACCGTTACCTTCTAAAAGAATTACATACTAGAATAACCTCTAAGAAATCCAAATTCCCAAACATAATAGTTATTTACAAATCCACATTACGGCATACACCGATCTACGCTTACTGAACTTCATTACCTTTCATGCTACTATAACGTCTATCTACCACATCTATCCTTAACCAACATAATCATTCTTATTCCGTTCCATTAATTCATTCTAATCCCAAGTTGCATTGACTCACAAATCTCTTCCAATCCCTCGTCTTAACATTCCTTAAACTTACATTACTACTTGATCATACATATATACTCTTCACTACATTTCCTTAAGCTCACGACTATAACACTCGCTTTACATCAAAAAACTTGTTCCTTAACTCAATGACTCCTCAAAATGCTTTCTCCAATTAATTACGTCCTCCTTTAAGCATAACATTACTCTTAAATCAATAAGTTACCTTATATCGTTAATTTCCCCAAAATTTCATTTCTTACCAATAATTTGATTTCCCCAAATATCACAACTATATATAAATCCATATACGGCATACATCAAGCTAAGCTCGCTAGGCACAATTCTTCAATTACGTTAACGAATTCTTATCACATACATCCCAAGCCAACATTGACATACTCATTTCTCACATTTAACCTTACATATTCCAAAGTGAAATCGTTCTCATCTCCCTTTTTAACACTTTATTACTATACTTGCTATACCTACAACACTAGACAACCATCACTACAATACTAAAGCTCATAGGGCTATCACTCGTCGTTCAACACAAAATTAGTTGTCCCAATGGCTCATCTACTTTTCTCCCTATCCACTCATACCCTATCGTAATCTATTATGACCACATGTCTCTCTCACGAAACCGTACAAATCCCAAAGCAAAGCTCTCCCCTTCATAATGTCCGTCCATACCAGGGTCGTCTTAAAACTGTCATAAGTTGAGTTCTAGAGATGATATTGATATGATTACAATGGGAGGTGATAGCTTGTTCTCTTACGAATCTAACAATAGGTCACATGCCCAAAATTGCCAAGAAACGAGGGAGATATGACCATTTTACAAAGATTACGGGTTGCTGAAAACAGCGCCATGCACTTGGTCGAGTGCACCTTTGTACACGACCGAGTACACCCTACTCGATCGAGTGCACAACACGCTCGTCAAATGCACGACACTCGGTCGAGTGCTCGACAATCGGTCGGTCAGTCGAGTGCACGACACTCGGTCGAGTGCTTTCTTTACTCGATCGAGTGTACTGACTCCAGAAACTGGCAGAAACTTTTATATAACGCACTCGGTCGAGTGCCAGAGACACTCGATCGAGTGCACCGCACTCAGTCGAGTTCTTTGCCCCACTCGGTCGTGTCATGCAACATACGCTTCTTATTACCCTAATTCATGACTCAGACTCATAACATACTACAATCGACTCATATACGCAGCGTAAACTCATACTCAACATGCGACAATCAAACTCCCGTCGCGCAATAACGCAGAACATCACTCCACCAACATCATATGCATCATCTAAGCATATACCATCCAATATCATACAACATGCAACAATAACAATGCAACAACAACCAAAACATAAACACAACATTCGCAACCCTCCTATATCTACCCAAGTGACCAGCTAGATATTGAAAGGGTAAAGTGCAATCTCGGGACATCTTCCAAATCTTAGCGGTAGTTCCTAACAATCCCTACCCGGGTTCATTTTATTAGACACCTTACGTTCATTAGGTTCATTGGTTTTAGGTTCCAAGATCGTCACTCGATACCACTTTATAACATCCCACCTACTAAAGAGCCTTCAGAAAGACCTTCTCTAGCCAGTGAGGGTGCCACAGCCTCGGTTGCCCGAGGTAGTGCATATCAAATAAATAATAAAAGAACATTTATTAAAGTTTAACCCTAGTAGATTACAAAAGAGTATAAAATCAAATCCAGAGACAAAACTATCAAGACAACATAATTCTATATAGTTCAGCGAAAGCTAAGCAGAAAGACTCGTCATGATCCCCAGCGCATCCCCAAGATAGCTCAACAACAATCACCTGTCAAGTATTGCTCACCATTCGTCGGCACACCGAATGGATCACAGCAAAGAGACAAACAACAACAACACCAACTCAGTACTGATATAAAATAAATAACATCAATAAAGCATACACAATGATACACCACCAGCTCCGTCCTCCAACTCCAGATCCACCCTTCAATTGGATTACCCATCGCAACAGGTGTGTGATAAAATGACGAAATGAAATATATATATATATATATCACCCCCTAATTACCCTAATCTAACTTCTCGGTTTCTGTAAAATGTAAAGACATTCGATCGAGTGTAAGAAACACTCGACCGAGTGCAGAGTACTCGGTCAAGTACTCACTTACTCGGCCGAGTGCAGACATTCCAGAATGTTAGTAAGACCCTCCCATCAAAACACTCGGTCAAGTAACGAGTACTCGGCCGAGTGTACCAAACACTCGATCGAGTACACGCTACTCGATCGAGTGCCTAAGTAACAGAAATACAGAGTATTAAATTTATTGATAGTAATAGAGATTATTATTGCCATTCTAAGTGACGACTTCGTAGAGGATCACTTTTAGTGTTTGCTTAATTGGACTTGCTGATTGCTTTTGAGGTAGGGTTTCCCAACTCAGTATTTGCCTTTGATTGACTATGATTGTTAAGCTATTATGAAGTGATATGATTGTATGATGGTCTTGTAGTGGTGGTGGTGACGGTATGATGATGTTGATGGTGGTGTTGGTGATTGAGATGTTGTTTGTGGGGCCGTTGGGAGACGGTCTCACCCCCATGATTCACCCATCGTGACTCCCATCACGAGGGGGATATGCACATTAAGGAACAAGGTTCGCTCGTGCATCGAGCGGGGCTTAGGTGGGGATTGGCTGTGATCCCCCACTGGCGGCGTGGGTTACCTGTTGCGATGGGTAATCCATTGTGATGATGATGGTGTTGGAGAGTGGAGATGGTGGTGTGTCTCGTTGTAATTTTATGTTGTGGCTATTGATTTCATTGTGCATTACTAACTCTTGGCTTTGTTGTTCTCTAATCTTATTGTGATCCATTCGATGTTGTGGCGAATGGTGAGAAGTGTCTTAGCAGGTGATTATGATTGGTATTGCACGTGGAACGAGGATGGGAATTACCTGGCTTAGTCATAAGATAGCTTCCGCTGAGTCTTAGTTGATTAGACTTTCATTTATTTCCGCTGTCGCATTTTGGATCATTGTAACCTTTTGGATATTTAGATTTTGAGATTGTATTCATTAAACGATTTATATTTAATAATGTTCTATTATGGTTTCTTTTGATATGTACTACCTCGGGAAACCGAGGCTGTGACACCCTTGTTTGCTAGGGAAGGCTTGCTAAAAGCTCATTGGTAACTGGGGATGTTACAATAGTAATCTTATCTTTACACTCATATGTGTCAATGTATTGCGATAGTTTGAAGATCTTGTATTGATATACAATTTGTGCATCTTTCCTAAGTGTAACATCACTTCGCTTTTCAAATTCAATCGAATAATGAGGAGAGGGCCTTATGTACAAATTAATGTGTAGTTTATATAATTATTTTTTAAGAAAAATGTATAGGATAATTTTAATGTTGAATTTTTTTGCCATAGATTTGAATGAAAATCGTGCCAATTTTTAAAATATTAGAAAATGAGCATAAGTTTATAGTCTATTTATGGTTTACGAACTTTTTTAAAGTGGAATTTATAGAAGCTTAATTAAATTTTTTGAGCTGAATTAAACTGAACTTATAAAAGCTGAACTGAACTTATGGGGAGCTGACCTGAACTTATAAAAACTGACTTATAAGAGTTGAACTGAACTGAACTTATAGGAGCTGAACTGAATTTATAAAAGATGAACTGAACTTATAAGAGATGAACTTAACTTAAAAAGGGTGACTTGAAGTCCAAAAGAACAAGAGACCTAACACCCTTAAAGGCTGAATCATTCAAGGTGAACAAGATACGGTGACACATGAGAACTCATGGCAACAAGGCCAAATAACAGCACACAAGTATCTGGCTCAGATGCTACTTTTAAAGAATGTTCAAGATACAACAAATACGTGTGCATGTGCAAATGCAACTTAACCAACACGAGTCGATCTATCTATCTTTCTGGCCGGCGGGGCTACGATTATATTATGTCTCCAATCAGAACTCGATACACCAAACTCACTAGACAAACCATTATATACGACTATTAGACCCGGTAAATGGGTCAATCGGGTCGGGCCAGTTCGGGTTTCTTATTGATTTCGGGTTAATTCGGGTCGGGTCGGGTCGGGTCGGGTCAGATCATTTCGAGTTCCGGGCCTGTTACAGGTTTGTTAGTCATGACTGTTTCGGGTCAAGCGAGCCGGGTAATTTCGGGTCATGTCATTTTCAGATCAATGAATAAGAGAGAAAAAAGTCATTTCAGTTTGATTAGAGTTATGTTTTGTCGGGTCATTGTCGTGTTGGGTGGTTTCGGATCGGGTCATTTTCGGGACATGTCAGTTACGGGTCAAGAAAGCTCGGGTCATGTTCAAATCGGGTCGGGTCAATTCGGGTTTTGGGTCACATTCGGATAATGAAGTTCGGGTCTCAACTCAAGGCAGCTTTTACGGGTTGGGTGATGAAGAACAGATTACTTCAACTCCATCCAGTTTAGCTGAGGTCCATCAATTCAATATTACTAAGTTCCTCCTCCAATCAACAGAAAAGAACCTGCCTAGTAAAAAGTTTGTTGGGGGGAGTTGATACCTGATAGTTGACGTTCCATATTTGCAGTTGGCAACAGGTCCACAGTCCCACACAATAATCCTTTAGCAATGAACGACGCCGGCGATATGACGACCTCTCCACTTCCTCCTCCACCTATACCCACCACCTCGATTCACCATCCTCAATTCCCAAACCCAAACCCAAACCCTAATAATGTGACTCAACCTCAACCTTCCCCAATATCCACCAGCCGGCGTCCTCGAGGTTTCGCAGTAACCTCAGGCAATGCTGGAGGCGGGCGTAGGGAGAGGGAGAGGGAGAAGGAGAAAGAGCGGACCAAGTTGCGAGAACGCCATCGTCGCGCCATTACTAGCCGCATGCTCTCCGGCCTCCGCCAGTACGGTAATTTCCATCTACCCTCTCGTGCAGACATGAATGATGTCCTCTCTGCCCTTGCCCGTAATGCTGGTTGGATTGTTGATCCTGATGGCACTACATACCGCTGCCCCGAGGAAACTACCCTTTCTGTTGGTACTTCGTTGAAGAATTGTCAGCCAACACCTTTCAGAATTGATGAAAATCTGTCACCGGCTTCCCTTTATTCTGTTGGACTTACTGAGACGGATACGAAGAGCCAAAAATATACCATTACCAGCAATGTTGATTCCGCTGAATCCTTGGAACCCCATCAGGTATCGCTCAACCTCGTCTTACTTCTTGAATTTTCCGGCCAGCTATGTTGAATCTGATTATGAGTATTGTGTTTTTAGTTGATTCATGATGTTCAATCCGGCTGGCGTCAAGACGATTTTGCTGGAACTCCATATGTTCCTCTATATGTTAAGCTTGCAGTAAGTGGCCTCTTGTTTGTTTTTGAGTACATTGTGCTGATTAGTTGAGCCTTTAATATATCCGCTATAAGTGTCAGAGATATATTAATTGTACATTTTTCATTCTCAGACTTACATTTCGACTTTAATTATATCCAATTCCAATCACTTGTGGGGCTTAATTGTGCTAGAGTGGCATCGTAAACAGCTATTGCCAACTAGTTGATCCGGAAGGCATTAGGCAGGAGTTGAAGCATCTGAAGTCATTAAATGTAGACGGTGTTTTTGTGGAGTGCTGGTGGGGAATTGTTGAAGGCTGGAATCCACAGAAGTACGTGTGGTTGGGTTATAGAGAGTTGTTCTTGATCATAAGAGAATTTCAGCTAAAATTGCAGGTAATTGTTGTTTAATACTCCGTATAACAGTCTTAATTAGCAGTCTTTTTGTTCTGTTTTGCGGCCATGGTTCGTTACACCATTTATGTTCTTTTATTTTCCTACGCATTGCAACAAGTGTTCGTCCTTCTTTCAGTGTATGTTACTTTTGACATCTCACTTTACCTGCGTTTCGCGTATTCGATATTCTGACATGGCAGGACACTTCATTTTAGGTCAACACATAAAACCTTTTTCGACATCTGTGCCTTACCCTAGCAACCAAGTCAGTGTGACATAAATTGGGCTCTAAGAGGTTCATGGTTGGTTATTCTCCATGTTGCTTAGACTCATTAAGAAGTATTCGACACTGGTGCGCGTCCAAGTGTCAGACTTGTCTATTTTTATGAAAAATATGCACAAGCCAAAATGAGGTGTCGAAGTGTCATGCCCTTGTGTCCGACACGGGTACGTTAACAAAGGTTATTCTTTCACAAGCTGGACTCATAATATATGGTAGTTCTACATGGCAGGGCTAGGGTTCATTTTTCTCTGGAACTGCTCAGGACACGTGACATGTTTGTGTACCTTTTGAAGGTTGCTCTAATGTTTCATGAGTATGGACGTTGTGATGCTGGTAATGCTTTCATCTCTCTGCCTCACTGGGTCCTGGAGATTGGTAAAGACAATCAAGACATTTTTTTCACAGATCGTGAGGGCCGTAGGAACACGGAATGTTTATCATGGGGAATTGACAAAGAACGGGTGCTGAGAGGGAGAACTGGTATTGAGGTAATCCATATGCACCTTCTGCTTCTTTGCATCAGAAAAAGAAAACAGAAAAGATTTGTCCTCAGTAGTTTCCCATGTTGTGACTAAATGTAGGTTTACTATGACCTCATGAGAAGCTTCTGTTCAGAGTTCGATGATTTGTTTTCTGATGGTCTTATTTCTGCTGTTGAAATTGGTCTTGGAGCTTCCGGAGAGCTAAAATTTCCTTCTTTCCCTGAAAGGTTGGGGTGGAAGTATCCTGGTATCGGTGAGTTTCAGGTACTTTCTGGTGTTGACTCTACTTTTTTTCCGCTTAAGTATCAGGGACTAAGCCCAAGTCAAAGGCAGATTGAGCCAATGCTACAAAAGAAAATATGACCGAACATAAGAGTAAGAACCAACAAATCACAAGTAACTCAAGCACAAAAGATCAAGAAAGCAATAAATTTCCTAATTCTTTTGCGCGCCAAATCAGCGGACCCCCTCATAGATGCGCC
>JAOWBH010054144.1:12908-24285 GCA_028566215.1 Silene coronaria
CCAATGATCTTAAATAATTAAACACTTGGAAAGTTCTCCTCAACATTTTTAAGGGCGGCAGATCGGCACAACAAACATCATTATGAGTTACCGGCTTGGCTAACGTACCTTTATTATTCAACCAGCTTTCACCTTCTTAAAAAATGAAACATCAGCAAACTACAAGTCACCAAATAACCGTGACAGCTTAAGCAAGTGACTGAAGCGTCCTCTTGAAAATCTTTATAATTTCTTGTTCTCAGACCCTCCAAAATCTTTATAATTTCTTGTTCATATTGATTTAGTTAATGTGCTGAGATTCATACGTCCTCTTGAAAATGTGTTCATCTGTGGCATTCAAGTCGAGTTCCAAAACATCCACCACCCACATTCTATTAGGATCAAGAGCTTTACACTCATTATATTTAGAAGTTGAGTGACATTTCACACCCCATGGGCATCTTATCCCAAGACAATTGGGATGAAGAGGCAACACAAACTGTACTTACATATTGATCTAGAGGACATAGAAGACACCAGCTTAGAGGAAGGTAAGATGCCCATGGAAGCATCCAGAGATTTCTTCGTCAAACTTTTGAGCAATTGAAAGAGAATTCTCGACATCTACAAAGGACACACCTACAAGGTTTGAACCATCTCCCAAATGTGATCAATTCTTATGACTTGGCTAATAGGTGTAAATTCCCTAACTGATTCAGTCAAACCAGAATCTCTCGATAGCAAGCCAGTTAAAAGAGCAAGTTCAGAATCTTTTGACTACATTGCTTATATCACCATTTATAAGTCTATTTATAACCAATGCCCTTAACTACCTTATGTACGACTCCCTCCATCCCAGTTTTATTGTCCCTTTTTTCCTCTAAATTTATCCCAAATATTGTCCCCTTTCTAACTTTAGTTAGTATTTACACTACAAATAACTCATCCTTTCCATTTTATTAGTGTTTCTTAAATCCACCCAAAATAGAAAGTAGGACAATATAAATGGGATGGAGGTAGTACAATATTATATTTTCGGTAGAATTAGGAAAGCAATTTTCAGTAGGAATAGAATCAAACGCAGAGTCAGACAAACATATCATCTATAGCCTTCTTATAAAAGCTAAACTCATCTGCAGAATATGAGTCCCCTGACTGCACCAAATTTTATCCTAAAAATTCACAGCAATTATCAAATTATCAGCTTGGTTTTTAGGCATAACCCTGCCAGCCTTGACTGGTGAATTGAACATACTGTTTTATACTATCATGTTACTGTCCCTGATTCTTGTCTTACTATCAGTAACTCTGAACTTGTGGGATCACTTATCTACCTATCCATGTATCGAAAGTTTGTAGATTAACATCAGCGCCTTAATGGCTTCTACCATAGCATACATCGATATTTTTATTCTTCTTGTATAGTACTCTTAGGAGACGTAACTACTTTTTTTGACTCTGCTGTGCAAGCCTTAGTGCCGAAAGAAAATAAGATCTGTTTTCATGAAGAGACACAAGGAAAATATAGGAACAAAAGACCTAAATAAAAGAGGAAAAGAGACGAACAACACAGAAACCGAAAAGGATAAAAAGCGAACAAAAAGGATAAAAAGCAAAGGAAAAACAAAGATTGACATTCGGTTAAGAGAGAACTTTTAATAAAGAAAACTCAAGCACAGAACCACAGTTGTCCTAGACCTTGCATTTTCTTCCCTCTTGGATCATACTCCACATGACTCCAATTTTAATTTAGTGCTATGACAGATACTTGCTACAGAATTTGGGGAAGGCTGCCAAGGCTCGTGGGCACTCATTCTGGGCCAAGAGTCCTGATAACGCGGGTATTTATAATTCAAGACCGCGTGAAACTGGATTTTTCTGTGAAAAGGGTGATTATGATAGTTACTTTGGCCGGTTTTTCCTGCAATGGTATGCTCAAATATTGGTTGATCATGCCGATAATATTTTATCACTGGCCACCCTTGCATTTGACAAGACACGAATTGTTGTTAAGGTATTGGCTGTTTTTACCCACTCTTTTTTTTTTGAGCTCTTGTGCCAAAAATAAAAATTTGTAAAATCAACATGCTTTATACAAAAAGCCTTTTGGATACTATTATCTTCTGCCTTTTTATTAATGAGCAGTTTGTCTTTAAATAAGCCATGCCAATGTATGTTGGCTCAAATGTGTTAATATTGTAAGGAGTACTTCCTTGATCCTTACCCTAACAAGTAATTCTGCATTTTTGCTTATGTTCCTTCTCTCTACCATTGATCTCAAGCGTTTCTCATAAATCACGTTCTTCTATTGCCGTAAATTTGTTTAATTATTAATGCATTTTATTATTTTAGGCTTGGTAAGTTTCTGATACTCACATTCTAATGCCATTCACATTGACATGAAATCTGTTTGCAATTATTTTCTCATTTAAATTTCTAGGAAGATTAGCTGGCTGCATTGTTGGGAGAAGTGCTAGACCTATGAGTGACTTAGATGTTGATGGTGTGACAAGCACCTTGGACTTTTTTTTTTTCGGTTTGGTTTTTGTATTGGTTGGGGTGCCTTCTTTGATTTAGCCAGAGGCTATGGTATTGATTTGGATCTATGTGTCTGAGTCCTGGTGACTGCAAGTTGCGGTCAGTAGTGCCAGTGAAGCTGGGAACCCTGGAAGTTGTTGAAAAGAATCTCGTGGGCTTTTTGCGTAATACCTCGAAGTAGTTGAATGTCCTCTTGCATGTATTTTATCGCTTCATAAAGAAATCTTGTAAGAGAAGAAAAGTAAGA
The DNA here is from genome assembly GCA_028566215.1 of Silene coronaria. Taxonomy (NCBI): domain Eukaryota; kingdom Viridiplantae; phylum Streptophyta; class Magnoliopsida; order Caryophyllales; family Caryophyllaceae; genus Silene; species Silene coronaria. The sequence continues at coordinate 15,673 of JAOWBH010054144.1, forward strand.
TAACAAATTCATAGTGTCATTTTTCTTTGAGTGAAGGGATTATAATGAACTGAAAAAATCAAGTTCTGATTGAAAGGAGTCTGAGTGGAAGCCCCGTGAGCTTTTGCATTGTTGTCGTCCAATCCCGTAATGAATACTGTTTTACCCATTCCAGCTTCACCAAAGAGTCGTATTTTTCCTCCACGGCGATAAGAGGCAAGATCTACCACTTTAGTCCTGTTTCAAAAGTATATAATTTTGTATCTAACTGTGTAAAGGTGAGCGTAGATCTATGAGTCTTACGTTCGCCTGTGTCTATCTCCTGTCTTTAGTATGCTTTCCAGACATAGACTACGTACAGGGTAGTACTCTTGGAAATATATAATATTATCACCTGGTATGCCGTATGCCCCTAGAGTGAGTAACTGAAGTGATGTAGGTCAGACAAATGTAGTATTTTACTTTCACCTCGGCTAACTTAAAAGCTCGAACAAGTAATGCTTACAGGCAAGAAGTTAGGTCTGAAATGTCAGGGAAGCTTTGAGTAATGCTCCATATTTTCATTCTTTTGCACTCCACCAGAAATTCATCTTGTGAGCAAAGCCGCTTCAAATACGAATTGACCTATAGTCACTAAAGGATACGTGTATCTTTATTTGTCAATTTACATTTTAGTGATGCTTTTGCAGATACCATCAGTCTATTGGTGGTACAAGACCGCAAGTCATGCAGCAGAGCTTACTGCAGGATATTATAATCCAACAAACAGGGATGGATACTCTCCAGTTCTTGAAGTTCTCAAAAAGCACTCTGTGACAATGAAGTTTGCTTGTCCCGCAGCGCCTCTTCATTTTCAGGGAAATGAAGACGCGCTTGCTGATCCTGATGGCTTGAGTTGGCAGGTGATTGTTTTTACATGCTACAGTTTTCTTGTTCTATGGCAGATAAAAAGGCTGGCCTATGTTACTTTGAGTCTTCATTTTTATGCCACGGCCATATTCGACACTTAAGTCAAGGATATGCAGTTCAGTATGACTCTTTTTTTTACGGAGACAGAAAGGGAGCATTACAAGACAAAAGTAGAGGAAAACAAAAAGAGTAAATGAAGCATTTTGATGAATTTAAGCCTTATGTGTCAAACATTCTTTTGTTTTGTTTAACAGAACTCTAGATATTTCATATTGTTTTTATTAGAGAAAATTCATAACTCCCTCCTTTGGTATACTTTTCACTTTTCAGAACTCCCACCTTATTCTGAAAATTTCCTCCAAAGCTCCCACCTAAAGGCCATTTTTGCTAAAATAAGACATTTTTGTTCATGCTCTTTCTCCTTTCTACCAAAAATTACTTCTAGAAAAAGAGGAAGAGAATTGTAGGAGTTTTGAAAAAAAAAAAAATTAGAAAAGGTGGGAGTCTTGAATTTTCTTTTTTTATTAAAATGTTTTAATGTATTACAAGGGTAGGTTGCATACATCCTACCCCCTTACCCCGCAATTTGTGGAAGCAATTGAGGGACTGGGGTAATGTTTTAAAACGTGTCATAGTACCCTTGTTCTCAATTTAGGACAGAATCCCTCTCTTCAAATTTGAATCATGGTGAGTCTCATACCCAAGTAAGATGTGAGGTTGTTTAGTCTAATGCGATCTTTCATTAACATTGGTGTATACGTGATCTCAATTTTATGTAGTTCGACTATAATCTAATCAAGATCTGGAATCTAAATAGTCTCTGTTGTAGCAGGTTCTAAATACAGCTTGGGATCAAGGTCTAACTATTGCAGGTCAAAATGCAGAGCCATGTTATGACAGAGGAGAACACATTAAAATAACTGAGACTTCAAAACCAAGAAATGATCCTGATCATCATCATTTTGCGTTTTTCGTATATCAGTTACCATCTCCTTTTTCCCAGAGGCCATACTGTTTCTCAGAGTTAGATTATCTTATTAAAGCATTGCATGGTAAGCGTTCCTGACATTAACAGTGTAGTTGCCAATTGGTGCATGTTCTATGAAATGATTAAATTGTGAACTTTATTGAAATTTGTAATATAAATCTCAATTTTTGTCCTCTCAGGAGAAGTTGAGCGTGACCAGGAAAATGCTGAGGTATAGATTTTCAGCAAGTCATAATTTATGGTCTAATACAAGCCCGAAGTGGAAGATCCCAGGTATGTGTACATGCCAATAGAACTGATCGTAAACAGGGACGAAGCTGTCTAACGGATGACTGATGGCCTTTCAATATCAGCTATTGCTTCATTGTTAGACAATTAAGCTTTGTAATTGTCCCAGCACGTTTTTAGGATTATGGCCTTGTTGTACTTAAGCAAACAAGTCCTTTGATCTTAGCCGGCTCAGTTAATAGCATGTATCAGTTTGGGCCAATAGTAATGCGTTGGTGAAATGGATTAAGGTCCGGACATTTCAGGCTTGTTTTTGCACCCGTTTGCTATTTATCAGGTAGAAAAAGTATGCGTAATTTCAAGTGGTTCATTTTTGTTAGATTCTGGCAAATTTGTATCGGATTATTTTTGATTTTTTATAATCATTTTGGATTGCGTCAACATAATGCCCAACAAAATATGTGCTGGACGCAGGCTGGGTCAACTTGGGTTTCCTACCAAACTTGAGGCTGTTTATTCTAGTCTAATTCAGGTTTCCTTCTGGGTGATTTTGCACAAATCGCTTTCTTTTTTGTCACAAAATTCCCGCATTCCAAGTTACATTGGCAATTGAGTATATACATTTGTAGGGTATAGTTTTGAAACAAACAAGAAGCTTGTGGTGATCCCAGACTTCACAAATTTGTATATTTGCATCTGCAGTTGCTATTTTCAGCCTTAAGATGCCACTGTCATGACTTATAGTTCCTGAGTGATATATTGCAATTCAGACAAGTGATGGCAATATTTATCTGTAGCTTTTAATTGACATTTTTCTTCAAGGTTCTTACAATATTTTATTAATTTTTCTCAACATATATGAAGTATAACAGTTATATTCAAACATAATTTGAAAAAGTGCAACTACGTAAATTTATATTATTGTCTTAATAAGTATTTGAAAAATGTAATGGTCAAATTTGACGTAGACCATTTTGTTAAGTGAGGGCAACACAAATAGGATGAAGGCGCTATGGATGCCGCTTCAACATACTGCTACAACAATACACAAGAATTTAACATCAGAATAAAGAGAAGGGAGGTCACTTCAATATTATATCATCAAATCAATAAAAAGAGGGACTCTCCTATTTGGCATCCTTGCGCCAGTCAAAAGAGTTGTCCCGTTTTTCAGATTAAAATATATTTCTGAAATTTGGAGTTTCCGCCTGCTTCTACGAACTACCTCCATGTCAAAATGGAAATCACTTCATGAATGAATTGCACCAAAAAAGTCAGGAAAAATGTCATAGGAAGATCAACTAATGTTTCATACTTTCACGGTAATCATTTGATGTAGGATCGTATTTGCAGGCCAATAGAACCACTTGGGATAGAGAAGTCGATAACCCTAATTCTGAGAATCGCAGTACTTGATATACTCGCAGCCGCAAGGTTCTGTTCTAACCTGTAACAAGTCAATACTGTATTTGGTTAGCTACTAAATTAGGCTGTCACAATCGCAGTAACAGAATAACAGTAACTTGTAACACAGATTAATCAAACAATAAAGAAATAAAAAACATAAATCGATGAATCAATAAAAAAGCTGCGAGAAATCAAAAAAAACATCAGTATATGGCGAAAATTGAACAGATTAATTGCAGAGATTGAAAAATTATCGATAAGAATGAGGTGAAAAGTATGAACCCTAGAAATTGCGGAAATCGATTAGTGAATTAAGAATGATGAAGAAATGATAAATATGGTCGTCAACCTTGAAGATCTTGGAGGAGGGAGAAGTTTGTAGTTGTTGTTTGAAGGCGTTTGATTTGTCTATGTGTGTGAAGATAGTGGGGAGCCATGGAAGAAGTGAGCACAAAGAGGAAACTGGAAGGCCCTGAAGAAACAAGCAGAAAGAGGAAAAAAAAGAGGAAAGTAAAGAAGACTGTTCATCACATGAGTAGCACGCAAAACACTGCTCTACTGTTCATAGTTGGGAAGATTTCCCACATTTATACAAGTTATAGAAATAATGTTTTATACTTATTTTAATCACCTCACCCCACAACAATACCCCACAATACCCACACTTTATCTTATTTTAATCAACTTACCCCACAATACCCCACAATACCCACACTTTATCTTATTTTAATCAACTTACCCCACAACAATACTTATTTTAATCAACTCACCCCACAATATCTTCCCTCTCCCCGATCACCGCACCCCACCACAATACATTACCTTATTTAATTCACCACCTTAATTCTCGTGCCCTCAATGAATATGGAGTATTATGTGGAATAGGAGGGAATATCAATTAAAGTCAATATAACCCAAGATTATAAATAAGACCATAAAAAAGGCGGGACTTCTCTTCAACTATAATTTTTTATTTGCATATTTTTGTTTAGGAGTATAATCAATTAATATTTTATTCTTTATACTTTGATTTCACATATACCAAGTATTTTTGTTTCCCCTAAGTAAGTTCGATTTAGTAGTTACAATCCTCGAATATTAAAATGGAATACTAGCTTATGGGTTATCATTGAGACAAATCAAACTATCATATAAATTCAGGAGTTTTGGTCTCATTCCTCATTACATAATTTTGACCCACATCACAAAATTTCAAAATCTTCTAGCTATAATATATCTCCAAGTAAAAAAGAAAGTATAGAAAAAAGCCAAAAAACACTTTCACGAACAATGCAGCAAAAAAAAAAGTCAAACCCGTGATTTTCACGGGTCACAAAACTAGTTAGTAAGTTAAATATGGTAATATTCTCAAGATATTCACACTAATTATGTAAAAATGTGTTTATACTTGAATTTGTCATGAGAATATCTCCCGAGTATTTCTAAATTTATGTTATCTATGTGCACATTAGAAAAATCGATGTTTATATATATACCTTTGAGATATAAACTCCAAGGGAGTGAAGATAAGTTCCTTGAGCTCCAAAAAAACCAACAATAGGACCAGTTGATGGGTCAGGAGACGTGAATGCCTTAACGTTGGTGCAATTTTGCTTGTGCCCAAAAGGCCCATATCCTTCTGGAAGGACATCAGTATGAATATAGAGTTGTACCACATGACGACAACCTTGGTAGTCCCCTTCGAACCCACTTATTCGTGTTATACGTTCACCACTCAAACTTAGCTGCAGGGTGGACGCAAGAATAATTTTGGTTAGGTTAAACCGTGATTCTATTATCACTTTGTGTTTATTTACGTACTTAATTACACTCTTTTATCGTCATACATACATAATTCAATATTGCAAAAAAAAAAAAAAATGTGCAAATAAAATTACACTCGTCATTGTTAAGCTAATAAAGACCAAAAAGCAAAATCATGTCAATTGTGAGATCGAACCCCGGGCTACGCACTACAAATACCTACACTTACCAAAAAGCAAAAATATGTCTATTTATTTCATTTCCATTCACTCATTCATTCAATATAGTAGGAGCCGTTTTTTAAAATAAATAAAACGGTATAGAAATGAAATGAACAAAGAGAGTATAATATAATATACCGTCTTAAATTCATGGGCACTCAGACGGGCTTTGACACTACTATCGAATTTACCGGCAGTGACAGTGTCATCCGACCATATTGTTTTGTAATTACCGGATGTATCGAGTATTTCGAAACCAAGAGAGTCAGCAACGTAGCCACTCTCAATAAATACCCTTGTTATTACATCACCTTTGTCAAGGATGAAGTTGAAACTTAGCTTTTCCTGGCTACCATAGGGTCCGTATTGCTCAATTACTTGTACCTGCACCATACCATCACATATTATAAACAATACTCTTAATGTATAGCTAGTATAGATCCCGTTAATTTGCAGACTCTTACTTTTTTAAAATTTACAACTCATTGTTATTTAACAGTTTTCATCAATGTATTTCTTTTAACAACACAGAAGTGTGTTTTAGCTAACGATTGACCTTCTAGAGCGGAATTTTTATCACCAAAAAACGTAGAAATAAATCTTAAATAGTGGAATATAACCAAATTGGAATGAAATAAAATACTCCCTCTGTTCCCAGTCAATTGTTATCTATTGTCTTTTTTTTGTGAAGGGAATTTTAAATATAGATAACAATTGATTGAGACGTAGGGAGTATGAGATTACATTAAAATAAGGGAAGTGTTTAATTTAAGGCGGGAAAAATATGAGATTTTGTTATTCTTTTATTATATAGGGCATTGCTCCAAGAGACGGAGTTATATATGCTATGCTAAATTAGTCTAAGACATACATACATTTGTACTAAAAAAATTGGAAATTGTAAAAAACCGATATGGTTATACACGCCAATAATACAAATAAAGGAAAATTTGGGAAACAAAATATAAAAATAAAGAGAGTATGTTTCACATCAAAATTAGTATGAGATCGTCTCATACAAGAATACGTGAAATTTTGAAAATCATAAATAATCGACTGAGCTAGGTATGCTTATGAGCTATGACTCGTACCTTTGGCATTGCTTGGGCCATTTTTCCACGGGTGGGTTCTAACTGCTAAAGCTTAATAAAGAAAATAACTAAATAGGAGAAATGCTTTGTAGTTTGTAGGATGTGTGATGAATTTGCAACAATTTGGAGGATTTATATTCACAATAGCAAGGTGCGTGGTGATTTTCACCCATCATTTAGAACATATTCTCATCCACATTTCATTTAATAGGACTATCTTTTATATATATTTTTTTTGTCCAAAGAATATAAGTATCAAGGTTGCAAATTTATCGTGTCCCATTTGATGATAATGGTGAATATATACTCAATATATCTACTTGCATCGTGAAGTTCTTTATATAGAAAATAGAGATGGTCGTCATCGATTTAGGCAAGTTTAGGTTAGGTTAGATCAGGCTACGTTGGGTTGAGTAACTTGAGTTACTCTATCCCTGGACCGATACTGGGGAGGAAGCGTCTAAGTCCGGCGAGCGCTCACTCAAATGCGGACCCACTTACATAAATAAGTCATCAAGCCTCAACCTTAACCCGTTAATTTCGTGTTGGGTTCGTGTCGTGTTTTCGTGTTATGTCTATATTTGGAAAGTTTAAGTATATTTATGTGATGGAGAATCAAGAAAAAATAGGATTAATTTTTTAAATAGGTAATTCGTGTCGGGTTCGTGTCTAGAGAGCTCAACCCAAACCCGACCCATTTAAAACTCGTGTCGTGTTCGTGTCGACCCACTTACATAAATTTCATTACACCTCAACCCAAACCCGTTAATTTCGTGTCGGGTTCGTGTCGTGTCATTGTTTGCCAACTCTAAACATAACTAGGCATGTTGAGCATCCTTGATCGCCACATGGACGAACTGATAAAGGTAAAGTCGTGCCAACTTAATTAAAGTAATCCTAACTCATACTAACAAATAGTCCGTGATAACTCTGATAAGCAAGGTATCAAATCCACAGTGAGACTGCAATAATCTAGTTTGCATTGCTAGTATCAAAGTCCGCCTTAAGGTAACAAATCTGGGGGTTTTGTTTTGTTTTCTACAATTATTAATAAAGATATATTTAATAACATTAAATAAAGGTTTAGGGTTTAGGGTTAACTAGGAATATTAATCAGGGACAGGAGATTAATCAATTACAAGGTCAATCAAACTGTTAAGGTCATAAGTTCGGTCGAATCAATTATGTCTTTAGATTTACAGTCTAACATGCGGTCGCTATTATTAAACTTGTTATATTCAATTATCGTAGCCTTAATTAGTCTTAACCCGGTCGGTGAAAATCTAATTTACGAGACTAGTTGATTAATCCTGGTCAATAATCAATTCATTAGGTTTAAGATGAATACAGAAGACAGTTTATGCGATTTCACTAGCAATTAATTAAACTATCCCATTCTATAACATCCTAGATCTTCTTATAACCCTAAATTAAAGTTTAACTACTCATATTAATAAAAATAACAACGATTAAATTAAAGGAAGACATAATAAATAACATACGAAAGATGAAAAATGAAGCAATTGAAGAAAAATGATTTAACTTAATTGAATAATGTTGAAAAGAGTAAGAATTACCGATTTAACGAAAGTAGATGAACAAAAGGAACAAGATTGTAGATTCCAGGAAAAAAACGAGTAGCAAACGACATACGAGAGTTTTCTAAGGGTACTAACTTCTAATTAATAAAAAGTGTAACCTAAAATAAAATTGTTTGAGTATTGTATTTATTTATAGTAAACATAATAATAACCTAAACCGTAATTAGGAAACTCGAAAGTCTCCAGACAAGGGGTTGATCAATCGAGTAAAGGTGTTATCACTCGATCGAGCATGATAGCACGAGTTGATCGACTAACCTATATACTCGATCGAGCATCCTCCCAAAATGGCTGTTTCTGTCTCGTGACAAGTGATTTATTTTTTTTTTATTTTTTTTGATGACGAGGAGGTTGAATCCCCCCGGGCCCATGCATTCCCGCACCACCACATGGACCATGTAAGTCACCCCCTTCGGGGGCTGCAG
>JAOWBH010054145.1:0-15194 GCA_028566215.1 Silene coronaria
CATCTTCTCAGCCAAACCATTCTGTTTGATTCGGGCTCGGTGCAACTCGCTGAAGTCGACGGAGACAGGTTCAATGGTTCTGGGTTACACGGTGTTTGCAACTGTTGTGATGCGAATTGATTGATGGCAACATGGTGGCAAGCTGGCGAGCAAGAGGCAACTGTGGTTCAACCTCTAATGGCGACGGAGATGGTTGAAGACGGAGCTGATGCTAGTGGCTTCGAATTGGTGGTCTTGGTGGTGCGAGGCACAATCCAATTGTGGCTGTATTGGTTGCTCAAACTGAGAATTCGAGTTTGTTGTTGTTTGATTACAGGTTGGTATCGGGTTCGGGCTCGACATTAGTAATCGCTGCTGGTTTGGTGTCGATGCTGATACAAGAGTCTCTGATTGTTCAAGAAAAATAAAGGAGCTGTGGTAATGGATTGACATGGATGGTGGTCACGGTGGTCTGAATGCAGGTGAAGATGTTTGATGAGGTGGTTCAGCTGTGTCGAAATTGAAGTCGGAGCAGGTTGAATTGGATTCTAATTAGTGAGAATGATAAAAAAGTAGTGAGTTGATGATGGTGTCATTGGCGTGTATGGGGGAATAGAAATGTTTGCGTAATGAAAGTGGCCGGGAATCCAGGAGTTGTCTTGGGCTTTCATCGAAGTTTATTCAATTTTATTAGCATATGATCACTTCGTCTTAACCCGTCTTGCTTCTCATTCTTTTGTCTTGTCTCGACTTTTGTACCTACAAAATGTAATAAGCGGAAGCAGTTCCCAAAATTCCAATAAAATAACATCTATTCGTAATTATTATGACAAAGACTAATAATTATTATTTAAATAGTAAAATGAGCAATTAAACTATTAAAGCACACAAAATCGAGTTAAATAAAAGATAAAAGCATGGATAAAATGACATTAAATTAGTACTTATCAAATCTCCCCACAATTAAATCTTTCTCGTCCTCGGGTAAGCTCATTAAACTAAAACAAGACCCTTAATGTAAAATAAACAAATAGCGAAAATACTTTATTATAATATCTGAATCGGGGTCAGCCACACCTATAGCCCTTTCAATTCACAATTTGAAACTCGTGATGTAGAGTTCCCTATTGCATGGCAAGTGAGGTCTTGTTACAAAATTTTGAAATAACCAAACATTAAGCACGATAACAATCCAATTGGTCACTTCTAATCAAAATATGTCACCTCCCTCATCAAGGTAACCAAATAAACTCTTTATACAATAATCAAAATTCTAAAATCCAAGTAAAACATAAAGGATGACAACTAAACACTAAAAAACCGACATAGTCTCATTGTGCATCTCCTAATCTCGGTTTGGGGCTTGTCGAAGAGTAAGGTGACGATGGAGCGAGATCTCCCATGATGTTAGTGGCATATAGACATAGACAAGTCTCGACTTCTTTACAATAGTAAAGGTCAAGGATCGTCCCTTAGTCAAATTAGGTGGCAAGACAAAATAGTTTTTGGAATGAAATGCTCAAGACAATAAAAAGTGGATCAACCAAACATTTGAATTTGACCTCTTTCAAAAACCCACACTTACCTTAAGCACTTATCAATAAACACTTGTGATGGGGCTTGTCCCACGCGTGCTAATGTCCTTTGCTTTCGCCAATCGCTTATTAGGCAACCGGCTAATCTCTATACAATAGCTTATCGAGGTGATAGTCACTCTTTACCTTTGGTCACGATCGAATTCACGACCATTATGGGGGTCCAAATCAATGAATCCCCTCCAAAGGCATCGAAATGTTAGTTCTCCACCAAAATTCCTAAATAACATTAGTTTTCACATTTCAAAACAACTTGAGGCTTTTGACAATTAAAACTTCTACAATACAAGACCATTTGAAATGAGTAATTCAAACTTATTTGTGAAAATTGTATTTTTGGGTGCCAAACCACCAAATCAAACAAGGTCACCTTGACAAGTTAATCAAGTCCATATCACATCATGGGAGGTGAATGGCGGTTGACCGGTTGTAGAGAACTCACCTTCGAACGCCCCATGGCACAAAATCGGACTATGCACAATGCTAAAGTGTTGGTTCAAGTGTTTACAAATCATTCTTTTCACTAGAGTTGGAAACTAGAAAACTGATTAAATTATTAGGAAATGTAAACTTGTTTTTGAATTTCTCAAGTTTTTCAATTTTTATGGATTTTCAGAAGTTTAAGAGAATGAAACACATAAAAGAAATGTCACAAACTTAAGAAATATATTACAATTTCAATTAACATGCCATCAAGAACACAAAACACCACCAAGGATACCAACACTCCAACTTCACAACACATATTCACAAGAGACCACCACCACTAATAAAAGTCCACAATCCAACAACAACAACCAAATACTCAACCTCCCCACACTTAAATTGGACATTGTCCTCGGTGTTATAAACTAGAGGAGGAGTGAATGATAGGTAAGAAGATACCTTTTGGTGACAATAGGTCTTTTCAAGCAACTTCTTTCCATCTTTCCTTCACTTGTCAAAAGTACCTACATATAAAACACCAAAAGCATAAACATGCACAAGAAATAGCTTTGTTTAAAGTCGTTAGCTCGACTCCTTCAAGCTCTCAAGAGCGGAATAACTTAACGCTCTCAAGAGTAAATCAAACAACCTAGCATGGAATTGAGAAGAATGACAATAGAAATATACAAGACAAGATAATGCATAAGCATAAGAGGTAAACACATTTAACAAATCTTTCTTCGCACCTCTTAGCTCAAATACTTTTTTCATGTCATTATTAAGCCTCTTAGATAAGGAATAAGGCATGTAAAGCAAATGAGGTACATGATCAAAGGTGAAGAAAGAGTTTGGTACAAACATAAATGAGTTTTGTAATGGATGAGTGATGTTATATTTTTCATTAGAAGATTTAGGGTCAAAGAGAACATTTTTGGATACTCCTGCAACAAGCATAGCTTGACCCTCCTCGCCTTCTACTTCATCACACAAAGCCTCATTTTCTTCACTACTAACTCCTTCTACCATATAATCAAACAGAGGATTCTCCATCATCATCTCACCACGCATACCCGCAAAAGTAGGATTTGTAAAAGTCTTGAGCATAGTAAAATCAACTATATTACCACTAATAAGGATGGGTGAAACCTCATAATCACTCTCCTCATCTATAAACTTAGTAGTGATTACAACACCATGACAAAGAGTGGGTCTCTCAATCTCCTCAAGCACAAAATTCTCATCCCAAACCATATCAAGAGTATCATAATCCATACTCACAAACCCCTCATCATAAGGCTCATCAACAATTTCAATTTCCTTACAAAGGCTCTCAAGCTTTCCATCTTCCAAATGGGTTTCTACCATTTCTTCTTCCTCACAACTCTTACCATTATGTTTCTTTTCCAATTCAAGAGTCACTCTTTCAATACACTCTCTTCCCAACGACTCATGATCAACCTCGAATGATACACTCTCCAATTCATTCAAATACATTTGTTCCTCAACTTTCTCCTCAAGTAAACAAGTTGACTCAATCAATCCATAATCACATTCAAACATCATAATCCCCACTTCACACCCATTTCTAGACAACTTAGAATTCACATGGTGCGGTGTTGGTTGGTTTGTAGAGGGTGAGGTTTGACATGGGAAAAAGAGGGGTGCATAATCGTGAGGTGGAGAGTAAGGTGGTGTATAAGAAGAATCAAAATCATGCAAGTTATCAACATCACTCAATAAACAATCACTCATGGGGACTTGGGTAGTATAATAAGGGTACAAGTCAAAACTATCCTCATAACCACCACATGACACATAATTTGATGAAGAAACATGCATATAATCCATTGGATAAAAGAGAGCATGGTATGGTTGAACATTGTGCATATTATCATCATTATTCATCACATTCATATACATGGGAGGTGGGGATAAATATAAAGAACAAGCATAAGAATCATGTCTCAAATAACCACATGTATTACAAGAATATGAAAAAGTATGCACATTATTCTCAACCATGGAGGAAAGGATAACACAATTGTGTTGAACATTTTGAACATAAGAGGGAGAATCAACCTCAATTTGGTGTTCAATCTATCGTGTCACTCTCCCAAACCCATAATTAGCATCGGTCATAGCCACTTTTTCAAGCAAAGATCTTGCCTCATCATCACCCAAAGCATCAAATGCCCCTACGGCCGATGCATTTATCAATTCTTTAACGGATTGATGCAAATTGTTAAAGAATGTTTGCATGATTAGCCAAGTTGGGATCCCATGATGAGGACAAGCTCTCAAAAGTTCATTTAACCTATCCCAAGCATCACTTAAATTTTCAAACTCGCCTTGATGGAAGGTAAAGATCTCATGTCTTAGTTTGACGATTTTAGAAGGTGGAAAGTATTTGTTAAGAAATGCTTGAGTAAGGTCATCCCAAGTACAAAATGTGCTAGGAGGGTGAGAATATAACCATCTTTCGGCTCCATCCCCAAGAGTAAGAGAAAAGAGCATAAGTTTAACAACATGATTTGACACACCATTCTTTTTCACCAAAAGACATTTCTTGTTAAAACTTTCAAGATGGTCAAGCACACTCTCATTTGGTAAACCAAGAAACAAATTTCTTTGAAAGATTTCAACCCAATCCGGATGCAAATCAAGCTCCACATCCTCCCCAATATTAATAGGAGAGGCAAACAACTTCGGATCGGGTCTACTATGATCACGTAGACTCATGAACGATGACATTATTAAAATGCAAGAATCTAAATGCAAACAACTAATAACTAACAACTAAAGATGCAAGTAATAAACAAATAACATGTTTTTTCGTTTTTCAAATTTGCACATTTTTTTTCAAAAGCAATAAAATGACTAATCCGAAAACTAAATTAAGACTTATATCTAACAAAGCACCATCCCCGGCAACGGCGCCATTTTGATAGCGGTTTTTGTCGTCATTTTCACTAATAAAAAAACAATTTGTAAAATAACCTAATTTAAGTAGTATAAATCAGGGTCGAATCACAAGGATGATGGAGTTAGGATATAAGTCTCGGTCTGGTCTTAGTCAAATCGACAAAATAGTTTGAATGTTGAACATTAACTAAAGCAAGGAATTAATGACCAAATCTACAACCCTTAAAATGCAAGAAAACTCTTAGGAATAGCAGGAAAAGAATAGTGCCTTATGAATAGTAGTGCCTCTTATGAATAGTGTCTCTTGCTTATTCTGAGCTGTCGGTTCTTATACCATCTAAGCCGCTCATCTCCTCTCACCATCTATTTCTCAATTCTCAATATCCCTATCAATTTTTCAATTGACAGATCTCTGCCTCCTTCTTCCCACCATTTTAACCACTCATTTTCCCTTTTCTTTTCTTCCTTACTAATTAGTATACCGAACCCGAAAAACTGATTGAAAATACCTGAATCAACACCCACTGCACATCCGAAAAATATAAATTCAACTTTATCCGAAACCCGAATCAACTCGAATTGATTAGAAACTGAACCGAATTTGTAATATCCGAAATAGACCCAAAATTGGTAGAACCTGAACCGTTTCAACCTAAACTGTTTTAAACCGAACCGAAACATACCTGAACCGATTTCAACCTGTAATATGATAACTAAAACAAAACATTACAGCCCGAAATGACCCGAATGTAATGATTGTAAAAAATAAAAAATAAAACATAATCATATTAAATTACTCTTTTTCTTATATAATAGTACGAAAGCTACTTAGACTCGAATATCCAACATCTTACCACCCATTATTCATGAAGTACATGTCAGACCACAAAAGTCGAAGGAGTTTAAATTGCGTGTTTGACCGTTCGTATTCAAATTACCGTATATATCAATAAATAATAAAAATAAAATTAGATAATTAAAAATGTCAAATAAAGTTATGTACTATTAAAAAATTTGTAATATTATATGATAAAAATATAAAAATCAAAATCGAAATATTTAATATATATAATAAATACATAATTCATTAATTTCTTGACATCCGATCAGAATATGGCCCGAATCGAATCTCATCTGCTCTGATATTGACCCGACTCGAATCGCATCTGTTCCGAAATTAATCTGACTCGAACCTGAACTAACCCGAAATATCTACAACCAATAAAAAACGAAAACTGATTCCAACCTGAATTGAACCGAACTGAAATCGAAAATATAGGTCAACCGTAATAACCCGATCCGAATGAATCCGATTCGAAACTGATCTGATTGATCCGTTTACCACCTCTAATATCATCCTAAGCTTTGTAAATTTTATTACTCCGTATTTAGTAAGGACAAAGCAAAATTGAATATTCAACAAGAACCATAAATTTGATTATGGTACTTGACTTTAAAAATTTGATCAATCGTTTCAGTCTTATGCTCGCCATTATTCAGGCACTAAAGAATCATTAGGCTGAGATACATAAGACAAGTAAGACAGTACAATAAACGAGTTTGAGTTAGACGGCTTTTTATACTACTCCGTATTTTTAATTTTATTTTCAATTTCCTTGTGAATGAAATAATCATTTATTTAATATGATCACCATTCAAATGAGTTTCAAAAATTTAATTTAAAATATACATAAATATAAGAGCATTAAATAACGGAACGAAATTAACTAAAGAGTAAATTAATAATTACACCCTTTTATATACCATTTTTTTATAAAAAAAACTCCCTTTTGTAAACTTTTTAATAATTTACTCCCTTCAAATGTTCTCAGGTCAAAAATTACACTCATTTTCACATTCCGACGACATATTCCGTCAAAATTCAAAATTTCTGTTTTTAAGCCTAAATTTATAACGAAATTGTCCTTATTTATGTTTTTATATACTTGAGCTCTTCTCTCTCCCTTATACTCCTCACCTCAAAACTCTCCTCTCTTCTCATATTTTTCTCCCAATTATGGTAATGTTCATCTTTTGTGGGTTTACCTTTCATCTTTATTTGTTTTTCCAATTAGCTTTTGAATTTGATAAACTTCTTTCGTAAAGTCGTGTTGCATTATTACTAGTATTTCTCGAATATCGTTAGTGGATAATAGTGCTTAATTGCGAGTCATGGATATGGTGTTGTCACCTAGGTTGCTGCGAATTTGTGGTGCAGATGAAGGAGTGGCGAGTTGTTGGTGGTGAATGGCTGACTCGGTTTCGATTCCGAGTTTGCAATTAAAGATGGAGATGGCCTGGTGGTGTTGACGAATGATGCCAGGAGTCCAGAACATTTGAGGGGATGAAGATATGAATATACACTGGGGCAAAACGGTCATAAAAAAAGATTTTTCGCCTGAAAGTGCAAATGGATGCAATTTTTGATATGAGAATATTTTAAGGGAGTAAATTATTAAAATTTTTACAAAAGAGAGTATTTTTAAAAAAGTGGTATATAAAAAGGTGTAATTATTAATTTACTCTTAATTAAAATAAGGGAGTATGACTTTAGATTCCAACTTGTTTTATTTGAATCAATTGGTTTAGCTAAAACCAAAAAATGTGAATGGGTGACAAAATAACTTGTTTTTATTATTCCGTTTGTAGGAGATAACAATTGATTAGCTCCACTGACAGGTCCTTGAAACTTTTATGGACGACAAATGACTTGTATCCACCAGATTTATTTTATGGAAGCCAAATATTATACGGAGTATTGAAAAAAAGTCAAAAATACTACGTACAACACTGTCACCAAACATACAGTATACTTTAATGACACATCCAAATCCAATACACAACTGCATTTTTAGACTTAACTAGCTACATAATAAATGAAAAGATAATGTCATTTGTACATCCATCATCTTTTTTTTTTTTTTTTGGTTTGCTAACGTGGGTGTTGTAAATAATTTGGCCTTGAATTACGTCATTGAGTCGATGAACTCAACCTATATGACTCACAAAAGAAACACCCGTAGACAATGTTTTTAAAATAGATAAAGCAAGAGGTCTGCGTTCACTATAAATTAACAATTAGTCTTGCTTATGACGGGTCGGATCTTGTGACGGGTAGTTTGTGAGAGGAAATGGGTAGATGAGACAAAGGAGGGACAAGGAGGACCCCCATGTGCTTCTCCACTCACCCTAAATGGGTTTTTTGTGAGGGGAAACGGTATCCGTCTCTTACAAGAGCGGTATCCGTCTCTTACAAGAGACGGATATCTCCCGTCACAAGTAAGAATTTGTGTAAACTCTATTCTACTTAATCTTGATTTCCAATTTCCAATGAAGGCTAATTACTTCAACAACCTGAAGTTCTTCCTTACATCTTCAACTACGTCCCTTGCATCACGACTCTCGTAATCAACTTGGTTCGTTTCCGTATCAAAGAAGAGTAGCAATATGAATCTTCTTCAATACCCTTCACCTCAAAGTACAAGTACGGTTGTATTTCGATCACATTTTTCGAGTGATCAGCCCAAACCCGCTCGTGTCATCCACCATCAGAGTAACCCGCTCGTGTTGATTCAAGACATCAAGCCCTTTAACCGTAGGCCTCCGGCTCGTACAATCCTCAGCAGAAAACACGTTTGAGGGTGATATATACATAATACATCCCCTCTGGATCAAGTATCTCGACCGCTTTAGTTGCAAAGTCCTTTGTTTCCAATGTATAGACTGATAAGTCAAACATAGCACTCGCCTCTTTCAACAAGGTGTAAACATTGGGTCTCGGCTTAACCAAGCAGTTATCAGTTATCATTAAGCATGAGCGACAGCTCCAATGTCCGAGGCATTGTTGATCCTTCGGTGTGAGGTCTCGAGTGGGAATGGCCTGTAGAAGTGTATGATCCAAGTCTAGGACTAGATGAAGCTTCTTTCGAGAAATTAAGCTTTTCTCATGTTTGTGTCGCGATCACAAGGGATTTGCTGAACAGTGGGAGATGAACCCTCTTCTTCCTTTCGCTTATCAAAATTTGAAGCTTCGGACTTTTGATCGATTGTTATCTCAGTCATATTGTGTTTGCTTTTTAACATAACGAAACCTTGCTTATATAACAATATAAACTAATATTACTCCTAATCTGATTCTAAATTATAAAAAAATTATCTTTAACCTTGAATTTTCTGAATTAAGATTCACCTCGCATTTCACTAGAAGTAGGACTCTAGGAGTAAATTTACGTATAGAATTCCTAATTTCCTAGTAACATACTAACGCGATATAGGTTTCCATGTCCTCGCCCATCAATGGCAACTTTTATTTCAACAACTCTCGTATGTGATCGTCCTATCATATAATAATAATAATAATAATAATAATAATAATAATAATAATAATAATAATATATGTATGACGTGTCTGTAATTAATGTCTATATATATTTCGGTTTGTTGTTATCGAAGTGGTGTTACTAACTTACTATTTCACCTTCCTCGTTAGGTATACTTACTATAGAGAGTTTGAGATATTTGTTTTTAGATTGATCGAGTAATTGGCAAACATTATTTTGATTCATCGTTCTTTTTTCACGAAATTATTGACTTGGTCCTCTCACTCGACTTGAACCGAATCTAACTTGGTGTGAAGGATGAAATTGATGCCGTAAACAAACCCGAATCTGATACAATACGATTTTGCCTTGCCAGACCTTAAACCAAGCCTACCACTACCAGGGTAATTGCAGCATCTGCTAAAGGTCTATTTGCTATACCTAGTGTCTAATTCACGCAACGTTCAAGTGTGTGATGTAAAAGTAGCCTTGGTAAATGTCACGAATGAGTTTTGCCAAGTATATTCTCCTCTAGTAAGACGACTAAATAGATTATTATATGTGCTCCACCATTATTGTGACTACTATAATACCTGCTGCTATTCGTATAAAATAACCCAAACTACATTAATAAATCTGAACTAACAGAGTTAAATGATAATTAAGCACATTAAGTTGTTGAGCAAACTAAGCTATTTATTAAAAAGTTGGTTTTGAAAACCAAAATCGCTTTTATATATACTAACTAAGCCAAACACGTTGGTCTAAACTAAGAAGCATTACTTAGCAACCGGAATGAGTTTAAGGGGTACGACCTTTTGCAAAGTAATACCAAATTTCTCATTCATGTCCAAATCACATGGACTAACCCCGTCTTCAAGCTTCCAATCAAACGAATTCACAAGATTAGCCAACAATAAACATAACATTCTATAAGCTAATGTCACTCCCGGACATATCCTCCTTCCGGCACCAAATGGCAATAGCTCAAAATTTCGACCCTTTACATCAATGTGGGATCCTAGAAACCTTTCAGGGTGAAATATCTCCGGGTTTTCCCATACTTTGTCATCCCGTGATATGGCCCATAAGTTGACTAGCACTTGTGCATTTTTAGGCACAATGTAGCCGTGTAATTCAACATCTTCCTCAGCTTTCCTCGGCAATAAGAATACGGTTGGAGGGTGTAGTCGTAATGTTTCTTTGATTATAGCTTGTAAATAGGGTAGCTTTGAGATGTCGGATTCTTGAATCACGGGATAACTTCTACCAAAGGCTTGTTCAATTTCAATTTGAGCTTTCGTCATTAATTCAGGGGTTTTAACTAACTCTGACATGGACCACTCTAGTGTACTTGCAATTGTGTCCGTTCCGGCATTGAAGATATCCTGTCATGTATAGTGCAACTTCAATTCAATTAACCAAATAAGTAATCCTTACTATTGTGCAATTAAAAGAGTGCATCTTGGAAAATAGACTCTTAAAGTATAAAGCAAATTAAGCCAATGATCGGGTTGTTTTCATTCATATATTTACGCCACCTAGTGATACCGACTCCTTCATACGAGTATATATTATGTATACTCCTACAACGGATGCCCGAACTTAAATTTGTCACATACTCGCATTATTGTTTCGCTGATGTGCTAAACATATGTCCATTCACAACTTAGGCTGAAATTCAACTTTTGAGACTACAGGAAATCCTAGATTTCAACTTCGAAACTTCAAATGTCATACTGATGGTTGATGCTTAGTCAATGGTTTAGTATCCATCCTATACACCGGGTACTTTTCTCAGCAGTCATTGATTTATCTTTATTTTTTGCACATTACACCGAAGGCTACATAGGACCAATTGAACTATTGTTATTGGATGACATGTAAACCAAAATATAAGCAGATGGTCAATTAATTACAAAAATTTCATTTAGAAAAGTTGTTACGCCCTTCCAAACCAAGGGTAACATTGACTTTTTGGTGGTCAAACTTTGAAAACTTTGACCAAAAATTATGAAACTTTGAAAGACGAAATTTATATAAATAGATTTGTTATGGAAGAGTTTAATAAAAAATTATGTTTTATACAAAAAAGTCACGTATATACGAAGAAAAATACGGTCAAAGTATCGCCTCGAAGACCACCTAAAGGTAAGTGTTACCTTTGGTCTGGATCGGAGGGAGTAATAAAAAAGATGCTATAAAGTAAAGTAGATAAACAAATAATAGACGAAGGATATAAATTAAATCATAAAAATTGACCAAAAGTAAAAAGCTGAAGGGAATTTTAATATCCTCCTTTGAGAAGTCAAAATGGAGCGAAAGAAATAGAGTAGTCATATAAGATTCTCTCCATTTTCTCAAAATAAATTGAGATGTAAGTTCATATCAATGGTTTAGATTGCATTTTGACAACATCCAACGATTCTAAATTTACGTATAAAAATAAAGGAAAATGTGGATTTTAAGAGATTGTGATATGGAGAGAGGAAATGGATATTTTGGCAGCATGCTAAATGCGTACGTAAACCTTAAGATGCCAAACTAATGTTAGAATAAGTTCTACAAATCACTCCGTAATAAATATCGTAAGTAATACACACATGACACAACCGTGCATGTCCATGCAACCAAGCAGGATACGTTAGGGGCTCACTACATGTATGCAAAGTTACGTCATCATCTTAACAACACTTGGTTGACAGAAAAATATCCACAGATATTGTTCAACTACGGGTCTATAGTGTTATGAAATAATTAAGAAACTACTCTTTCCGCTTTCATATTTACACACACCTTTCGTATGTATTTTTGTGAGGGAAATTTCAAACGTAGTTGATTCTTAACTATGATGTAACGACTATATATCATATAATATATTTATGATTTTTGCGGTTAAGCAGGTGAATCCAACTAAAATGTGTTCTTTTTTGACTAAATTGTGCAATTTAGATTACCGCTACAATCCTACATATGCATGTTTAGTTACTTGTTTACCATATTTATTTTTCCAGGGATATTTCAATAAATAAAAAATTAAACAACTGACTAGATGGGAGGGAGTATATGTAGGTTAACTTGCGTAAAAAGGAACACTTACCACGAGGAGATGGTTAATTTCATCCATACTCAGCTCATTTAGGTCATAGAGACTAAGCAGTGTACTTAGCACATCATTTGCAGTATCCCTACAGCCTGACTTCTTCAACAATAATCGCTCACTAATAATTTCCTGAAATACCGTGATTAATTTATCAAAGTAATTAGCCAAACGACGTCGTATGCTAAACGGGTCCAAGAATCCAAGCATGGGGAAGTAATCCACATAATTGGGCCTCCCAATTTCTTCCATAATGGCCCACATAAGTTTCTTAAACTCTTGAGATTTACTACATTTATAGTGAGCCAATTCCTTAGAGAAAAAAGTGTTCGATAATAAGCTAAGTGTTGTAGTAAATGTAGCCCTACCAATATCGACCGGTACACCTATATTACAACACTCTTGGACGTACTCAAGGAGTTGTTCAACCTTGGCTTGCCTAGCGGCTTGTGTAGCGTCTAGTCGTTGGACTGAGAATAGTTGAACTGCCGCGATTTTTCTTAGTTTTCGCCATTTTGGTGACACGGGTAACCATGACATAGAAAGTTTGTCGTGATCTCCTGCTCTGACAGAGTTTGGAATCGTTCTGTTTGAAAGAGCTTGATCATTTTTAATGAACATTTCTTCGGCCACAGCTGACGAGGATACGACAATGGTTGTGACACTACCTAACTTTAATGAAATTAATGGACCATATAGTTTAGATAGGTTTGCGAATGATCTATGAGGTTTCTCTCCTAGGTCGAAAATGTTGCCAAAAATTGGAATCGGTTTTGGGCCCGGAGGGAGTTTATTAGTTTTAGGGTGGTGCAAAAACATTTTTAAGAGATGGATTAACATAATTGAAAGTAGCATGGTTAGTATAGTATAATCCATTGTGCATATCCTTTAAAAATTTCAAAATTATGACAAAATACCAACCTAGAAATGAAGTAAAGGTAAGGATTTATATGATAAGTGATGGGACATAAATAGACATGTACGAGATGTATATATATGCATGCATGTGTACTTGGTTTGCTTATATAAGGAATTACGTACGTTCCTTGATGTACAAGTTCACACGTCGCAAACGTTGATAAAATTACGTGGAATATACAAAAGGTTGGTTTATCAACAAATTTTGAGCCTAATTCTAACTTTAGTTAATGAGAGCCTACTCTCTTGATTAATCAAAAATCTATGTTGGTATAATAAGATAAGGGTTTACTCAAGTGCACGTGTTATAGGGGATTTTTAGTGGTTGCTCATCTCGTTTCTTGGTTGTCAAGTTTTACGGTATCAGATTCATACTTGCTTGTTTATTAGTGTGCATCTTGGCCCTGCTTTTATATCTATCAAAAAAGCATTTTTCAGTGAGGGAATAACTGTCATCCACGATAATCTGCCTAGCCAATATTTGCAAAACCAACTTGAAGCCCAAAATTTGATCTGAAAAATATTTATAGTCAACCAATATAACACGTACATACAAGAGAAATACTGACTATCGTATTACTTCATTTATCTCTTAATTACTTGCCTAAAGTTTGGCAACTCTATGTGATACATTGCTACTCAACTACACTAGTCGTTGTTGCTTGCCTAAAGGTTGTCATAGTTGGGCACTTGTCTAAACTTATAAACTCTACCAATAGGAGTTTCACAAGTTCTTATTTATGACGATTGTACCGCTCGCCCAATGAGAGAGACAAAAATATAAAATAGACACGGACAAAGCATATTGTAAAAAGCTAGTTTCATCGTTCCAAGCAAGATATGAAGTACTATTTAACTCATTTTGATCTTTAGACGGATATGTATAAGTGAACGGGGATTGATAGTCATGTCATATTTGCGTATAGCATACATCGTCTTTCTAAGTACTGATCTCCTCTACGTATGGTTATATCCGGCTTACTTTGGAATTTACTGGTCTTTTCTAAGGGAATAGGATTGCTCTTGCTTTATTAACACAACTACATTAAGCCTTGAAACTTGAATATTATGCATTTTGTTCTTCATTTTAGTCACCCCCGTATGCAAAATTGTGCATTTGTTAATAAATGTGCATCATCTTCACACCTAATATTTTTCTTAATTTAGCTAGACATTCCTCATGTCCAATTTTAGTACAAAGTCATGTATCCCTCTGTCTCGATCAATTTTTGTCTTTTAATTTTTACATAAAGATCAAGAAAATAGAAGGAGGACCATTATAAGATGACAAGTAGACAAATTGGGTAGTGTGAAAGATCAAATTGCTCATTAAATGCAATCCTAAAATAGAAAAGACAACAATTGACTGAGACAATCCAAAATGAAATAGGACAACAAGTGATCGGGACGGAGGGACTATTATTCTAATAATAATCTCTATATTGCTTTAAGATTTTGACTTCAATTTATATAGTCTATTTTGGGGGCTTACGATTTTGTAATTTGAGTACTCCTTTAGTCAATTGTCATAGTAGGCGTATTGACGTATATATAGCTCATAGCTTACTCTTTGGACTTGCCTTTGGACTTAATCACGCGTTAATTTATTAATTACGAGTATTACTCATATATACTTGAATTAAATATGGAGAAAATTGTTAATTACACCCTTATATAAACCACTTTTCGAATATTACACCTTTATAAATTTTTTTTTTGAAACTTACAACCAGAATATCAATGTTCTTCTAAAATTGCGTCAACTTGAAGATTTCGGTAAACTTTGTAAAATTCTGACCGATTTGCCCTTATGTTATTTGAAAGTCTATTACCAAACATTTTATCTCTCACCCTATTACTCTCTCCATTTACCCTAAACCTTTCATCTCCCTCAACACTCTTCTATATCAATCTCTCAAAAAATTTCCCAAATTT
>JAOWBH010054256.1:0-15192 GCA_028566215.1 Silene coronaria
TAAATCTTCAACAGAAATTCCAGAAGCATCGTAAAAATTAGGAAATTTAAACCTCTTTTCAACGAGTCTTCCATCAAGCTTCGGCAAATCGCCATTGTCGCCGTCGTCGATAATGTTGACGGATTTTTGCGGAAACAAATTGAGCGATTCAATGAGATTTTGCGGACGAAGGTCATTAAATGGCGTTAATATAGCAGAGAGAGGAGACACGAAAAAGATGAAGAAAACGCAGAGGATTATCGATTTCGCCATTTTTGCAGAGATGAAGCTTTTGATTGACTGTTTTATGGTTAGGCGGTTGTCGAAGGACAAAGCATTAACTACCTGCCTCACTGTGTCATCTGTCTCCAAAAAATCTCGATTTCGGTTCACTATATTTTCGGTTCTATCGGGTCGACACGATTTATGAACTTCTGAAAAGTTCACATTTTATTAATAAAAAAAAGTCAATTTATCTGAAATTCTGAAAAAGTTTTCGAGCTATGTTGATAAAGACAATGTTGATAATTAGATTCGTTACATATTTACGATTTGCCAATTTTAGTCCCGCAAGTTCACAACTGATTGTGTTGGTTATATAGCCTGAAAAGAGTGGAGTCCGGTGTCTAGTCCTGAAACTGTTGCCACCTTCTTGACGTCGACTTTTGAGTAAAAAAACTGACGCTCATCTCCATCAAAAAGTCCTAACAATGTTTATCCGAAGCTACTATACACGTACACGGTCAAAAGTGAAGTACATAGGAGCCTCAAAGAAAACAGGCAGAACTTAATACATAAAAAACCAACTATGAATATATAATGAACTTCATCCAGAGCTACATTTTGATATTACAAGCATCAAATTCTATACTACAGAAAATATTACAATTGCAATAACCATATACAACACTCTAACGACGGAACCCGAACCTCCCACATTATTGTATCTCCAAGTCCTTGTCAATGGCAATATGGGAGAGACTCTCAGAATCGATATCACTTTGAGTACGTTTAAAAGATCTTTCACTAAGGAATCTAACAATGCCGTTTCTTGACTTGGACACTGATCCGTTTCCATTGCCTGAATGGCTTCCACCATTCTTCCTCGCCATGTTCTCCAATATGCTTTTGGTAAGATTTTCAAATCGGCGTCTAAATGTTGGAAATCTTGTGATAGATGTTGTGATCCCCCGAAGCCTTCAGTAGATGTAACGTAAACAAATTAACACATACATAAGGCATAGAACATAGTGGACGCGTTTTTAAAATGGGTCAATAGGAAACAATCTAAGATTTAAAATGGCAGCAAAGTTGTATCAGTTCCCATTTAAAGAAGGGTTGAGTGAGTTATCTCAAAATAGCAACGAGCAAGCCTTTATCAGCCAAAACCATTTCTAACCATTCGTAATACGACCAATTAGGGGCGTCTCAAAGAATTCAGAGGCAATGTGCAACAACAAAATGGAGCCCTCAAAATATGTTGGGATGTTTTCAACATATTTTTCAAAAGAAAATATGAGTGGGTAATAAGGAAAAGAAAAAAGAAAAGACGAAACAAATATTGTAAATGATCGAGCTAGTTATATCATATCGTTGGCACATTTAAAACAAAAGGCAAAATTAATGAAAATTGAGTTAGGAAGGAGTCGAATGCAGGCACCCTGCCTGATTTGTAAAGTTTTTACCACCAGACTAGTCTAAGATTGTTGCTATTATATTACTCCTTATGTTTTATTATACTTTAAAACAACATTTTGGAGGCCCAAAGAACTAGAGACCCGGTTCTTAGGCTCAGCCTGAACCGGGCCCAAGCCGCCACTGCGACCAATTTGAATTCGTAATACGGATACACAATTCGCTAAAAATAGAGCATAATTCGTGCAGATAGAAACGTGATATATGGTAGGTGAAAAGCGAATACGTTAACCCCATTTATAGTACTTAACTCATTCTAACAAAATATGATATATCCTTTCTCAATTGAAAAGGCTACTAAGTACGGAGTACTAACTAATGTATTTCCCAAAATTTTCATTTCAAAGACACCTTAAATATAACTAAACATTAAAGCGCATAAATTATTTACCTTCGAGCCAATGCCTCAAGTTCTGCTTTTTTAAGCTCATCTTCCGGGGCATTTCCTGTACAAGAGTTTCGAAATCTCTGCGAGTCCCCGCCTAATAAAATCAATTTACCAAGGTATTCCTCTTCTGAGGGGGAGAGGTTTTCAGCTTTGATTTGTTCCTTGAGGATCAACAGTGGGTTGAAAAACCAATCGAAGAAAGCTTCTTTCGGTCTGTTCGTGCTCGTTATTTCAGTAATGTTGTCGCCTTCAAAAACAAAACATGTAGATTAAAACAAGGAAAATTCCAAATTTGTGCCTCGAGATTTGGGCTAATACCACTATGGTACCCTAAGTTTAAGTGGCCAACAACTCAACTTACTTAACAACAAACCAGGGCAGCCGGCGTTTGCAGAACGTATCAGTGTCTGTAAGATGCAATAGGCAGGCAAACCGATGCTAATGACTCCCTGCTTAGCTTTGCCAGATTTAGAATCAGCGACGTCTTTCATGGAAATTAAGCCGGCAGAGACCAGTAAATCTCCTTGGTGATGGCACTCTTTGAATATGCTATCCAAAAGCTACAAAATTGTAGATAAATAAGCGGAATTACTAGTGAATATTTCTTTCAATATATGTATGTTTTCTTCTGGATAATTTACCTCCAATGGCTTCAATTCAACCATCGTATTTTTCAAGGAACCCTTCCGAGAGAGATTTTTTTGGAAAGAGTTAGGCCTAGACAAAGTAGGTGCACTAGTTTGAGTTTGTTGTGATGATCCATCCTTCTTCCTATAATGTGGTCTGTTCACAAAGGAAAAAAGCGTTATCCACGTAGCGGCGTAGAAAATAACAAAAATGGAATATGAACATCTTGAAATGGTCCTCATAGATTGGTTAACAGAATTTCGAGTCAACAACAATCTTAGTTCAAAGTTCATTTGGGGTTGAAAACATGAATCGTCAAACAGAACAGTTGCTATAGGTGGGAAAGCACTGAAAAGGAAAAGAGAAAAATAAGATACCGCTGTAAATAGAAGCACATAAACAGAAAAGCGAGTGGAAAAGGGAGCAAGTTAAGAGATAAAATTAAGGAAAACCATTAAATGAGCATTGAGAAACAAGTGTGACAGCAATCAAAGTGCTAAGAAAGAAAACAAAGATGTATATCGACTTGAAAGACACGAGTTCAAAAGTTGATAAAAATAAAAAGAATTAAATACGACAAAAAAAGTCAAAACCATTATCCACGTGAAAAGTATACAGCACTCCTCCCGCAAAGCGCAAACCCATATTTTCCTCTAATGACACGTATGCCCATATTGTTTTTAATCACCCTTTAAGTTTCGGAAGACGTTGTTCAACCTCTCACAAGTAACAATTTTATCACTTCTCCCCCCTCCCCTCTAAGCCTTTCCTAGATACTCTATCCCTCACAATCTTATCACTCCCCCAACTCATCACTTTGTCTCCATAACTTTGCAAAATGCAATTCCTCCCGCTCTTATTTTTTATAGATGTAAGTCATGCAACTCTTTCTCCTAATCACCTTATTTCTAAACCGGATTTTTTTTTTCTTATATTGCTACATATCTAACATACTTGTCTCTATTTATCTATCAAGTGTCACCCACTATTTAACAGCCCAAAATTCACTAACATATATCAGTGCCAACCAAATAATTGTAAGTTGAAATTTTCCATTTATTTTGTAGGCATGTAGATCAAATAAAAGCCATATCAGATGTTTTAACTTCAATCTATTTTGATTATATAACTTTTTATAATAGATCTAAATTGCAAGTAAGGTCAAAAACTCTGACAATCTTCTCATCATCTAAGTTAATCGCTCTTGCCTCGTACCTCACTCAACTTACACTCCGAATATTCCATTTACAGCTGCCCAACCACAACCTCGAAATTCCATATCACTCTTCACCTTATCAGCTTAAATTTCCTCAAGGCCACAGTCACTATTGAATTTAACTTGTCTATAGATCCATGACTATAAGTATCCAAAATTCCAAGATAACCCAAAAAAGTATAACACGTTTTCAACAATTTTATGGAAACAAACTACATTTAATTATTCAAACAATACCTTGGAAAACAAGAGCCTTCAGGCATGTCAATGATATCATTGCTGTATTCGTCGTAAATGGCCAGTGCTGCAATAATATAATGCAGCCCCATCAACAAGGAAGACTCCTGCACTCAGATATTCATCAAATTCACAAAGCTATTAGTTACCAGGATATAAATCAGATATAACCACCGACTGATCAATAATGTTGGATACAGATACATAACACAAGCAACAAAACTTGCAACCTTTTGAAACTCAGAATTGTGTATATTAACATTTCCCATAAGGAAAGGGTTCCTGACAAAATTCAACATTTAACGCATGTTTAAACTCAAACATAAATATTAGAATCATCATTGGATAAAATTTACAAAATGGTGACATTAACTAGAACTTATTTCCGAACATGAGCAGTTGGACATGGTAAAGAGCTGGAGCCATCTTTCAAATGCAAAATATTTTATAGAATCTAGTACGCCTGGTGTAACACATTACCGTATATCTTATCCAATGAGAAGTCTCCTTATTATTTCACTTGGATTGTACTCGGTTATTTATGCAAATTGAGATCAAATCCCATTTTCTCATTGGTTTGAATGTACACTAACATGGTACTTCTTCAGTTTGAAGAGGGGCACCAAGGCCCTATGGGGCTAAAGCCACAAGGCGCAACGCAAATACTCGTGCCTTTTGGACTCAAGGCACACTATTTTTGGTAAAATTAACTTTAGGTCAACTATTTGCTGTTTCAAATTTGTAAAGTTGGCCAATATGTAAAGTTGATTTTCGAATTACACATTCTACTCATCATAGTATGCTTTTGACCATTTTACCCCTCTCATTTCACCTCTCATTTCTTCCCCCTTCTCAACCCATCACCGCCGTGGCGCCGTCAACCACAGCCATATGCCACCAACATCAATCACCGCCCTAGGTTACCGTCAAACCACTGACAATCAATCAATAAAATCAGATATCTTATGTCCCAATCGATCATCAACTAAATACCCTAACAAGTGGAGTAATCAACACAAATCGAAGAATTTGTTCTCGGATGTAATATACGGCAATCCAGAATGATCCATGGACACAATCACATATGTTGATATGCATATATACAAGCAATAAACGAACCCTAGAACACAATTGCCAATGCATTATTAGGAATCCCTAATTTCTCGTGAGTAAACAGAAGCCTAGTTTCTGGGGAGTAACGGGAAATCCTATTTTGAAAGTTTGATGAATTGCTAAACAAAATCAATCAGAAAGGGGAAAATCAACAAACTAGAAACAAGAGTGAGGATTGGATGGTGGTTACTACGACGGGGGAGGGTGGCCGGTTGGTATGACAGGGAAAGGGGGATAGTAGGGTGGAGGCCGACTGACGGGGATCTGGCGATGGGGCCAGGGGTGGTGTGGGTGTGGTGGTGGTTGGGCTTGGTTGTGGTGTAGATGGTAACTGATAGTTTCTTTCCATTATTTTTTTTTTTTCATTTTTTTTGGATGCAGTGCATGTTTTTCTATTGAAAAGTATGCAAACGGAAAATAGTAGTTAAAATGCAAGGAGTACTACATTGAGTAAAAAATGTACTGCGAAAAAGAAAAAAAAACTACGAAAATTAAAAAGCTATGAGTAATGGGGCAAAGAAACGGCATAAAGAGATGGAAAGGGAGTAAATTAGTAATGAGCTTCTATAGCTGGGCGCCTGGGCCTTAACTAATTGACGCGCCTAAATTATACCAAGGCATTTTGGACTTTTCGCTAGCGCCTAATCAATGGCGGCCTTAGGCACACTTGAGACATGTTTCTTTCAACAAAGCATGGTACACCAAAAGCTTTCATCAATCATTCGCACGTGTGACAGTAACATAAAGAACATGAGTTTAAGATCACATTTCTATAACCAAAAAGCCCTCTTAAGTCTTAACCACAATTACTAAGCATGAAAAGAAACCACAACAGACCATGCAGCAGAATCTTCAACCTCCCTTAAAACTGCAGTGTGTTATTTTATACCTCCAAAGAAAACGAACATGCAAACATCACGTACCTCCCAAATCCCAAATGACTTCCTTCATCACTCTTGCCAAGAGATCAAAAATAGTTTAAAGCAAATCCTTACCCAAACAATGTTTAAAGAACTTCACTAGGTAAAAGGTGAATGACATTCATCGGGTGGGATCTGATAGACTGTATGTCGTTGCTTAAAATTTTTCCAAGCTTCAATGGACTATACTGCTTATGCTTCTTTTTTTCTTCACTTTGATGAACAAGAAAAAACTTAAGAAAGGCTCTCTCCCTCAAAGTGTGTACTTCATGCAACGGTGCAGTAAACATGCTTCACAAAGAGCCTTGTGGAGGACAGGATGTCACCCAAAGCTTATCCAGATTTATGGCATATACATCCTCAATATGATTCGTTAACACACTGTTGATTACGCTGTTATAAAAAACACCGACCATACCATCAGAAAGACTATAAATTTTGTTTCAAACTTCATCCATCTCCTTCACACTTCATATTTTGATATTGAAAAATGGGAGTATGGTATCATTCCAATGGAATCATCGATGGTCCCAAACCGCATTGTAAAACAAATAAAGCATTACTTTGTTTTACATCCTACAGCACAAAATCCCAACAGGACGGTCTTTCCTAAAATTCCCCATACATAACCATGAAGCCCACAAGTCAACAATACCAAAAGTTTGATGTAATAAAACATCCCAACAGGATGGTCTTTCCTACAATTTCCCATGTACGAAGACGATGAAAAATCCTTAATTTATCTTCTGAACCCTATGGATGGTCAGCAAGACTAGTGAATAAGATCCCAATGTTTAAAGCCCACAAGTCAACAATACCAAAAATTTGATGTATCAACATTAATAGACCTTATATATCAGGACATTCAGGAGTACAGGATCATTCTTCCAAAATGGCTCGCAATCAGAACAAATAGGAGACCAGGTAAAACTCGCACATGTCAACTTATTGGTTCATACTTTGTACAGCATAATTGCCCTAGCCCCTAGTCCTAGATTTTTCGGAATTTTTTTACTTCAGGGCCATAAAAAGGAAAAAGAAAGTGATTACAACTGGAGAGTTCACTTTTAAATAGAATATAAGAACATCAACAAGAGCGCTGAATTAACATAAACAATGTTTTCAAATTCTACCTGATATGCAATCACCCCAGCATAAGCACCCAGGCCAACACTAGAAACCATGGAGCCTAATACTGCCCCAACAACAGCTAAGGGCCACAGAATAATAGCCAGGCCTGCAAAAGGGACGCATATAGTCTCCAGAAATGGGCCCTCGCGGCCAATCAGATCCTGTATCAGACGCCGCCACCCCTTAAAGAGCATGTAAGGGCTTTTAAATACGGCAAGAAGGGTGATCACTGGAAAATCAATCAAAAGACCAAAAACTCCAGCAAGAATAGCTCCAGGAAGATACAGTATTCTGCAATAAATTGAAATTGTTGGTTAAAATCCTCCCAGAAAATGAAAAAAGAAGGAAAAAAAATAAATATCTAGAAGTGTTTCTTAAGCGGGGCTGTATAATGCAAAAAAGTTTCTGAGACAAGAAATTAAAAATTAAAATATTGAGTGTCTCGAGTGACAGGTCACATCCACAATACCCATCCATGCAGGCAGTGTTAATGTCTGTATTGAGTATCATGAAGCTGACTTCCCAACCAGAATCATGAGGTTATACAAAGAAAACAGACAACTAATCATCCTATGCATATCAAACCCTATTATGATAAAGTAGAATATCTCTAAAGTCTAAAGCAACTTGCATCAATTGTTGTTTTGCAATAAATTTTGTTCAAGCTCTGAAAGGTATTACCAACCTAATCTCATAATACTTTGCATCTGGAGGACCACGTTGTCGCAAGTCATCCATAATTGAGAAGTATGAATGGAAACAAACATCTCGAAAATCTCTTATAACGGTAAAGCATCCCTCAACAGTACTCCAAGTTCCATCCTGTAAATAAGGCGCAACATTAAGACTGAAATTAAGAAATACGTCAACATATCAAAGTACGTAAGCTAGTAATAAACATCACGCTATTTGTTCTTTCCTCCTCCTAATTGATCAACGCAAGGCACGCAAACACACACAAAAAAAGGAGGAAAAAAAACATTACATACATAGATAGAGTGATAGAATTCATCAGTCTTTCCTTCCCCCACAGCATCAAAAGTAGCAAAAACTGGCGACAGAAAGCCATAAGTTGCACCACCTACAATGCTTGAAATAATGCTGACCACAGGCCAGAGTATCAACGCAATAAATATTGAAGGGCAGAGCACAAGCTTCAGCACAGGTCCGACTTGTTTAGCTCTGGTATCAATGAAATAAAAACAAAAAAAATAGTTAGCTTCCACACAAGTGGCACACACTGCCACACAGTATTGCAGTTAATATTTTTTGATGTGCTAGAAAAGCACCTTACGACGCAATAAAACGTCCAACAGAAGTGAGCTGGCCAAAGGCCCAAGGTAATTGCGGAGTTCCCCACTGTCATTAGCAAGCATACCAAAGGGCATAATAATATACCTACAACAAAATTTGGTTTAGTATGAACATTTATCTATGAGCTAACATTTTCTCAACTTCAACGTGCAACTTCCTAAACGGATAAATGTCATAAATTACTTGAAACTTTTTCCCATTCCCATCCCCAACCTTTAAGTTGTTAATGCCATTGTAATTTCATAAACAGAATATGGTTTGCCTAGAAAAAAAACAATTCAGTCACAGACATGTCAATAAATAAAGAGAATGTTCTTAACGAAGTCAATTCAGTTGCGAGTAAATTGCAAAGCTCAAACACATACAAATTTGACAGCAATGCACTGAATACAAGACTCACTGAGGCATTAGCCAAACCACTCGGGATGTCTTAGGTGCACGCCTTTGCAATAAGCATGACTAACGACACAGTGCTATGCCTAGGGTAAAATTGATGTTGCTTAATTTCCAAGGTACACTTGAGCCAAACCACTCAGGATATGATGTTATTTAAAAAGGTACATAGAAAATATGGTATAAATTATAGCGTTATATTTCTACGAATAATTTCATGAAAGTGTGTTCATATAAACTTTGCAAAATTATTATTTCTTTAGCCGAAAACACCATATCTCAAAAGGTCAGAACATCAATTAAAGAGGAGTAGGAAATTCAACTGCAACCATGCGTTAATTCTCACTCTTCCATATATGTTCCCCTTAGCTCTATCAGTGTGAGTTTTCAGGAGATTCAAGAAACTCCCTCAAAAAAATAATGGAGTCGGAATTTAGCAGTGTTAGAAGAAATTGAGCGAATTGGTCCAGGCATCTAGCTTGATCCTAATACCAGTACAGATAAGATATGAACACTGAAAGTGGGACTCTGACAGTTGAAGTTAAATAATAACTCCCCAGTTAGGTGAAGTAAACAATTATGTCAAGTAAGACTAGCTTCGTGCAAAAATCAAGCTCAAGGATATTCGTTAAGTTCAGCAGCCTAAGTATCCTTAGAATTTAGGAATATAATTCAGAACTCTAAGACAACAGAGTAACTTTGTTCCGAAATTGAATCTTCGTTAGACACACGCATGGCTTACATAGGCATCATACAGCAATTGGATAACAAGACCTTGACTGAGCCTACACATACTAAATTTGAGAAAGACATTGAAAAGCAATTGGATTTAAGTGTAGTCGTAGTTTGTCTTTTTGAACTGATCAATTCTAAATATAAACCATTGGTTTGAATATATATATAGCTAACCAGTACAAAAAAACAACACAATAAGAATGGAATTTTTATATTTTTTGCACACATAAAAAATAGTGCTAAAAATTGAGAGTCATAATAGCCTTTTTTAACTCAACTTATCAAGAAACCCAATGCTATGTCCTCGTTCAAATCATCAACATGTTGGAGCTTTACCTCCGAAATGCACTCAAAATGTCAAAGAAGACATATGCATTGGCAAGATCAGTAACAAATGATTCTATTCCACCTAGAATCTAACGATGGAAACTCCAAAAATAGATCGCATATTACCTAACTCTACCATATATACTCATACTTTCTCTCTATCTAACCAACAATAAAGTTCCTACTTTCCTTTTTGCTGATCATTAAGTTTGTGACCCCACATCGTCGCTCAACTTCATGTTTCACCACATGCTATTGATTCTCCTTAATTCTTGTGCCCAAACAAGTAGCAACTTCATACTTGATCAAAGAAATACAACGTAATGAATTGGATTTAGTAGAGAAGAGGTGATAATCTACGTGTAGATAATGAAATGACATAGAAAGAAGAGTGACTAAATGCATCATTCCATTTAAGGCGTGTGCAAAGATTCAACTTAAGTGATTGGAATTACATCAAATAAGGTGGTCTCTACATCTTTCAATTGCGTACTCAACTTAAAGTGATTAAAGTTACATCAAATAATAGAAGCGGAGACAGCTCCACATCAAAAGAAATACGACACGCCTACCAGCATTAAACTTCCTTGAGATCGTACGTAAGATCCAAAAATAAAAACATACCTTAAGACTAGTTGAAATCAACTTATCAAGCAATCCACTCCAACTCCTTAAGCAATAGCCACTTAGCCCTAGTTGCCACATTTTCTAGTGCAATTAAAAGACCTAATCTCATCGCAAGGACAGTTAAGTAGGAGTATAACTTTTTTACTCAAACTAACTATATCTCCTTCTTACCGTATATGGACGGAGAATTCCACAATCGGGTACTTATAGTTATCCCTTACTAGTTACTACTACTAGCTTAAGTCAGTAGGTTCCATTACTGTATCACCGTATTCCTTTGAAACTAATAAGCCGCAAATTATTACAAAACCAAAAGTTGAGAATTCATATCCAAAACAAACTGTATAATAACAAAGTGCATAAACCAAGGAGTATCATTTTAAAAACAAACCAATTCAAAGAACAAAAAACCTCTGTCTCTCTGTCATTTGTTCACCTAATTTTGGCACAATTGGGAAGAGAACAACATTTGCCTAAAGCTTCTGAAGGACAACTGGACCAAATCGCTTTCAGATGATCAATCTTCCCATCAAAAACACCCTCAAAATAGATGGGGTAACCAAAATGGAATAGATAAACAAATAACTAGGACGGACGGCGCACTTTGTATCTCTACAAGTGAACAAGTAGATGAGATTTGAGTTCAATTACCAACTACATTCAATTAAAAATGAGTACCTAACTGGGTAGAAATTGATTCCTCCGTCCCAATCATTTGTTTAACTGTAATTCCAATACCTTCCACATCATCCTCTTACATGATTTACACAAACTTTGTAATGATCAACACTTCTGTATGACTGTATCAGATGAAGAGTCATTGGGACACAAGATAAGACACGAAAATGGGACAGAGGATTCCGACTCGAATGTCGATTTGAATAGTCACACAACACAAACATGTTAACAACAGAAACAACAACATAAAAATGAAGAAAGGTCTCACCTTTGATTGTACCCAGAAGAAGAAGACCTACAAAAAAAGGCAAAAAACGAAGAAACTGCAAAACAGAAGCCCAAACACCACTCGGAGGCTCCATTTCCAACAACCCAAATCACCAAATCACATTAACATCAACAAAACACCCCAAAATCATCATAAATACCATAAAATTTAGCATTTTTAAACACCATTTTCAGTGAAAAGTAAATAAAACACTTTTATGTTGTTCAGGCAGTTATTATGGAAAAAGAAGAGAGATTTAGAATATAGAGTAGTTTAAGGAAGGTAACCGTTAGAGATAACCGTAAAATGGAATTTGATGATAAAATGAGAGAGACGTGAGAAGAGAGGAGTGTCAGACTGGTGTAATCAAACCACCATCTTTATTTCTTAATCATCAAAATGTTAAATAATGTTAATGTTGTTATGCTGTTAATATGCTCTACTCTTTAAGCAACGAATATCAACATCTAAGAATCACAATTAGCTTTATCATCATCATCTTTCATGTTTTGTTCTTTTTATAAAAGTTAAGAGAGATTAAACAAGTGATTTATGGAGTGCAGTATGTGATGTTTTGATTGGCGGAATCGGATCGGGAGAATCGACATTCTTTTTTTAATATCTCATTTCTTGTTTATCTGTCAAGTCTTTTGATATACTCAGTATTATTGAAACACAAATTCTTATTTGTGACGGACATATTCGTCGTAAATTTATGTCAGGTCAAGTACTACTTGTGTAGGGTAGATAAGACAGAAGCAAAATGCCTAGAGAGTAGCATTTTGTTTGTTCTTATCTACCCATATGAGTAATACTTGATCCGTCTCGTTATTTAAAATGTTTGGTTATAGTTTAATGTGGGATGATCTGTTCACTTAATTTAAAATACTCAATATGTTTTTTTTTATTATTATTATAGATTGAATAAGATGATGTGTTGGAGGAAGATTTAGTGGGATATAAAGAATTGTTTTGAATGGGTATTTTTTAGTTCACTTACCTTTGGTGGAAGTATCTTGAACCGTAATGTGCCAAATTATTACACTATTAAGAAATAATCCAATCTAACATATGTTTTTTTTTTTTATATTGGACTTGTGTAACAAAAATGAGAAGAGCGTGCTAACTACGGAGTTATGTAATTAATATGTTTGGCCTAACTTTTTTAAGTGTTTTTAACTTAAAAGCTTTTTTCTGCCGAACACATCATTATCTTCTACACAAATTCTTACTTGTGACGGGAGGTATCTGTTTCCCCTCACAAAAAACCCATTTTGGGTGAGTGGAGAAGCACATGGGGGGTCCCTCCTTGTCCTTCATTTGTCTCCTCTACCCATTTCCTCTCACAAACTACCCGTCACAAGATCCGACCCGTCACAAGCAAGATTAATTGTATCTTCTAAAAGTTAAAAAGTTAAGACTACGTTTATCAGTCGTTCCTGCAGCCCTACTTAAACCTAGTTCCTGCATTAAAATATGAATATATATAACTTAACCTACTTATAAGACCTAGTTCCTGTTTTTGTTGTTTTATCAAGCCCTTCCTTAACCTACCTAAACCTAACATATTTTTATTGCATTTCAAGGTTATGTGGCAACAATTGATTGGACCTCATATTTTCTATGTCTCCATGCACAACGTTCCTCAAACTCGTTCAAGGCGGTCCATTTTGGACCTGTTAAACCGCATTTTGGCAAACTAGTTCCAGATTTTACAATTCATTTTCCTTTTATTTATTTTCTTTTTTTTGTCCTTATTCAAGACCTATATTCCTAGACCTACTTAGCCCAACCTATAAATGTAGTCTTATGTTTATGTCCTCTATTTAAATCTTGCTGCAACACCTCCCTAAATAGAAGAGTTGAAAGAGAGTTTAAAAAATTTAATCATATCATATCTTCATGGTCTTTTATAACCCAAACCTGTAAAACATAAGCCTTTATTTTATTTTTTTTAAGCCTCGCTGATTTGTCTGTTTTTTACCCATCTTTTTCAGTTTTGTCTAATTTTAGCTTCGAGTTCCTTGAGAGTTTCAATGTCGGACCTAGGTGTTGTAAAAGCTGTGGGAGGGGCTTTTAAGATTTTGTTTGTCGATAAGATACTAGACTATTTGAAGTTTATCAAAACTTATTGTTGGAAATATAGGGTCACTATAAGGGCGAGATATAATTAGAAAATATATGTTGTTGTGTCGTGGTATGATGACCACTGAATGAGAAACGAAATCGCCCCGACTACGGTACAAATCGGAATGGGCGTCGTCCCCCAAGGTCACACAACACTCCTAAAAGTTGTGTACTCAACCATTAGAAGTTGGAACTCATATGGTATGCTCGGAATATATTGAAAGATTAAAGAGGATATAAAGGATGGAGATTCCACATTTTTGTGTATCCTTTAATCACTCTAACTCATTCATTATATAGGTGAAAATCAATGGGGTATCCTATGCTTATTTTATCAAGCAAGTAAATGCCCATAATTATAGGATAACTTACCACCATAATCAACAACTTAATGACCATAACTACCACAATAAACATGGGTCATAATCATGGAGTTAGTGGTCATATTACGAGGTAATGGAAGACTTCTCTATAATGTAATGTACTTAGACAACATTACTAGCCTTTGCATTACTTCCAACACATGGATCTCCTCTAGACCTCTACTAGTAAAATCAACTAAACTAGTAAAACTATCACCTTACAC
Source organism: Silene coronaria (assembly GCA_028566215.1). NCBI lineage: Eukaryota > Viridiplantae > Streptophyta > Magnoliopsida > Caryophyllales > Caryophyllaceae > Silene > Silene coronaria. Next base: position 14,362 of record JAOWBH010054256.1, read on the forward strand.
AAATAGGGAACGACAATTTAGCGAGCATTTTGCTTTATTCCGTCATATTTTAACCCGAATAATAGCGAAATTGTGGCAAAACATACAAAACGTTAATTATAATCGTAAAAGCAACAGGGAGATGAAATAACCATGCCAGAGTGGCGATGAACAGAGTGTAATCGCCGATTCGAACCCGATAACATCATTTTTGACTGCACCAGCTTCTCCACACCCTATTCATCAAACCATACAATCACATTATCAATTAAAAACAGCACAAAAACCGCGAAAACAACAAATAATTCACAAAATCCAACAAAAACAAAATCGAAATTACCAGAACTACGCCGTCTTTGCATTTGATCGCAACAACAGTGCTGAAATTGCACAGTAAATCAACAATTTAATAAACAAAATTAAACATCAAAGGGTACTGTAATAAATACTCCATCCATCCCAATCATTTGTTTACCTTTCATTAAAATACCTCTCACCGTTAAAATATAACGAATAACTGAAACGGAAAAGAGTAAATAAATAAACACACTCTGTTACAAACAACTGTTTTTTTTAATATATTTTAATCAAAGGTAAACAAATGATTAGAAAGACGGAAAAGTACAAACCCGTTATTGTCGACAGCCTTGGTGGCATACTCGCATTGGAAAAGACGACCGTCAGGAGAATAAGTAGTGCCGGAAAGATCATAGCCAGTACCAATGCTACTCATTTTGTAACTCTTCTTTTTTTGCGCCTACACTTTTTCTTTTTATCGCCCGTAAATTACTAATGTCGCCCGAGTAAAATACGAAAATACCCTTATACATTAATCAACTTGTAATACAACAT
>JAOWBH010054473.1:0-15189 GCA_028566215.1 Silene coronaria
TGTGTAATCTGCCAAAGTTCAAGGGTACCATGGGAAATTTCCGTTTTTTTTAATCCAATATTTTCAATCATTGTTGTCAGAATCCCGATTCGATCTTACGATTCTACGATTTTACGTTCTAAAAATGCTTGACCGATCTTGGGTGCTACGATTCTATCTTGGTTGTAGAATCTTACGATTCTATTAATTTAAAAATTTCTAAATGTAGGATCATAATACGATCCTACGATCTTACGATCTTACGATCCAATTTCGTAGTAAAAAAAACTAAAATGCATTTTATATATTGACATCGTAAAACTCAAATTTCGTGTAAGTCGTAGAAACATATTCATAAAGTAATATTAGATCATTAATTATAAATATATAATATGAATATATTATAATAAATAAGTAATTTGATCTTCAATTATATGTAAAGCTGGACATTACTCATTTAGTGACAATAACATGTAAAGCTGCTATCTAAAAAACACGACTTTATTTACATACACCCACAAAAAAAAAAAAAGATCATTCTCCCGCGTTTACAGTTATCTTTCAAATTGGGATATGATAGACCAATTTCTATCATGGAGGAAACTGTGAACAAAGTTAGAATACAAAACAGGATTGCACCTCCTTCTAGAAATCACAAGGCAGTTACTAGACCGGACTACACTAAGTTATACGAGATAGAAGTCCCAGCAGTCGTTTCAGAGTTAAGGATCTTGTAGGTGGGCGCTTTTAATCTTCCTTCGCTAACAACCTTCAATTCAAAAGGAATTCAGAATCATAGATCTACATACGGTTGCTAATAGTGGAAAATTATGGGAGTTTTGAAAATGTACCTCGAGTATAGGACCCACGATAACAAGCAATGCATTATTCTCAAGGGGCTGAACCTGTTTCCATTCTTTGCCTTCCTTAATTTGTAGGCCATCAATATCTTTTTGACAAGATATGGTAAGGAAATTAGGATCACCGTGCATAGGCAATCCCATTGATTCTTGGGTTTGGAGAAGTGGGAAAGCGACATACCGTTACATTGGAGCACAAGGTAAAGTCGTTGCTATAAAAATACTCAAGATCACGACCAAGACCTTGAGCTATATGGCTTAGCAATGTCTTTTGAAATGCCTCATCTTTTTCAGCAAATGTCAAAACTGCATCCCTAAAATCAATTGGTAAATTATTTGGTGTACATTGACAAGCAACAAAGCTATTTCAATACTCTCCAAAAATCCGATGTCTAATCCAATCTGAAAGTTGGATATCCGATGTCTAATCCAACGTATTCATAGTCGACTCCACTCCTCTCCATTCCCCGTCTAAATAAAATTGGGTACGGGGACATCACCTAGTAATGATATGGTAAGAAGGCCAGGGTCAAAGTGTCGAGGCATTCCAAGTGCCCTTGTCGGTTACGACTACTTTGGATACTGGTTTACGATAATATGGGGAGCCCGACATAATCCTCCGTCAAAATAGTTTTTAGTGAGGCCAAGACCTTCACTTATTAAACTCAACAGTTTTCCTTCCATTGTTGTCAGAATCCCAATTCGATCTTACGATTTTACGATTTTACGATCTAAAAATGTTTGACCAATCTTGGGTGCTACGATTCTATCTTGGTTGTAGAATCTTACGATCCTATTAATTTAAAAATTTCTAAATGTAGGATCATAATACGATCTTACGATCCAATTTCGTAGTAAAAAAAAAACTAATATATATCTTGCAAGCAAGACGGATTGCTTATATAATGACATGGTAAAACGCAAATTTCGTGTAAGTCGTAGAAACTTATTCATAAAATGATATTGGATCATTTATTATAAATGTATTATATATTATATATTATGAATATATTATAATAAATAAGTAATTTGTTCTTCAATTATATGTTTTCACCAAATAAAAACTTATATTTAACGGGTTTGTAAAATCTTACGATTCGATCCCTACCCTCACCGTTGTTTTCAATAATAAGGGTCTCCAATATTGAGTTTAGGACATTTTGTGCGGCGCATACGAGGAGGAAAAACGTGCTTCAGCATTTCATTCCTCAAGACAAGACTTGAAAACGTCCAATTTGCTCCAAAATCTCAGTTTTCAACATTAAACATTAGGAAAAATATTCAAATATTTCCCCCTTTTGCTGCTTATTTTTGTGTTGAATCTTACAGGTATATACTTGAGCTAATATTTTTATTTTATTTTTTTATTGATTTGACTCTTTGATTTTCTAGTACTTTTATCTTGTCCTTAATATTCAGATGATCAGATGGTTTAATTCTACAGACCCAATTTGGTGAATGTGTAAGTTTAATCAACTGAAGAAAAATGAGGATAGTTAGGTTGTTTAATCATTCAATTGCTGTGATACTTGTGGTTGTATCCTTATGCTGTATGATTGTATTGATTACGTCAATGTTCAAACTACCTGATATACCAACTGGGTACACTCAATTTCATTCTCAACATTCTTCGGTTTTCAAGGGAGTCAATTCAATTGATGATAAACTGGGCAAATTTGGGAAAATGATGGTTGACATGTTACCCTATCATCTTGCATTTACAGTGTTTGTGCCCTCTGAATTATCCTTTGAAAGGGATTTGAGGTTAAGGGTTAATCATAGTCTTGCGCCTCAACAGTGGAATAACACATATGCCACTGTTTCTCTCGTACTTGGTTTTTCGGTTGTGCCTCGAAAGATTTACTCAGATTTTGTGGGTTTTGGAAAGGAGGTTTCTTTTGATTCAATATCGGGGTTCACATTACATATTTCAAAGGATTCTGATGGGTCGTTGATTGTTAATGGCCTTCATTCTGAGCAAGTTGATATTGAGAAAGACGAGATTGTTGTGCATGTAATCGATGGAGTTATTATGGATGCTCAGTTTGAGCAATCAGTTGAGAATGATTAAACTAAATGGCATTTGAAACTGTTTTTGATGAATGTCATGTGCTGTTATTTAGAAGTTTGTTCAGATATTTTCCATGTGTCATCTCTTCAAGAGTTTCATTGACTGGAATTGAGCCTTGTGCAATGTTGGACATATGTTGGCTAGTTCATCGCGTTCTTGATAAGTTTGTGGAGGGGAATGTTGAATATGAAAGTCTCGTAGGGAGTGGGTGGAAGATGTGTGGAAGAAGTTGGAGGAAGGGGAGCGAGAGTTATTTATGATGAGATGTTTGGCGATGTGGGAGGCGAGATAAAAGTGATGTTTGGTGACGTGGGAGGCAAGATATAAGCGATATTTGGCGATAAGCGAGTTCGGTTGTAGAACATGGTTTAGTGTGTCCATGAACTGATGAGACAGATGGGGGAAAAGCGGGAGGGATGCAGTGCTTCAGGAGGTTGGTGTGGGTGGGAGCGTGGCGGTGGCCACATGGAAAAAAACAAGGGTAGGTCATAGCCCATAGGTGTTATGGAAGGTAAATGTAGACGCAAGGGTAGGAGTGAAAAGATGACTAGGGTGTAAGGATTGAGGCGGGTTGCCGGGATAGTGAGGGAACAATAAGGTGGAGTTTGTCGGAAAATAGGATGGGAGAGGTTGAACCAAGGATTGCTGAAGTTGAAGCGGTGCTTGAAGGCTACGCAAAGAGAGGAGGGGGTGACTTATTGAGGTCATCGTGGAAAGTGATTGTTAGACGACGATTGAAACATTGCAGGAGAGGAAGTAAGGTTGAAGAGATTTCCACTAGTATTAGATGAAATTCATTCGATTTGCAATGTAGTTTGGTCTTTTGTTAGTAGGAAGTCGAATACAGTGGCACATAAGTTTGCCGGTGTTAATTTTCTATGTGCATCGGTAGACGTGTTTGGTTTGCAAATTTTCCTCAATAAAGTAGACATTGCTATATCCAATTTGAATCATATGAATTGATCCCACCGTAGGTTTTTCTCAAAAAAAAAGTCCTGAAAATGAAAACTGTAGGCTTTCGGGTTGATCTTATTGTTATCCATTACAGAGTAGTTTTACTCAATTTTCACTCTCGCTACATTTAAGAGCATGATATTATGCTTGGTAGTTGGTACCTTGTCTTCATTATTTGTTCCTGTAGTTCTGTTACTAGGGTAAAAGGTAGCTTTAAATCACATGAACATGAAACATGAATGAAATTTATATCATGGAACAACAGCTTCGGATAAACAAATGTCACTGCAGACTTTAGTACATAAGATCATCTTCTCAACACTGTTACACGACATTCTCAAGCTAAAGAAAGCGAATGAGATAACTTGGGAGCACAAAAGCAAATTTCCATTTGGAAAAGCTAGTATTTCTAGGAGTTAACATTGACAAAACTTACGCCTTAATTCTCAAACAAGTCATGAATTTGAACTCTCCTGAATCCCTTGACAAACTTCTAATGCCTCCCAAGATACTGCATTTAGCTTGCTGCAGCAGGTACAACAGCTGGTTTTGAGTCTTCTGCCTTCTCATGTTCCTTGTTAAGCATCTGAAGTGTCAAAAGTCGAAACATTTACAACAATCAGCGCCATGAACCACACAGCACAATCTCATGTAAATAAACTATACCACCAAAGTTTTCAACTTCTAAATTAGTGACCTGTCTGAAAAGGTTCTTTTTTTCCTGGAGGAATACTCTCTTTAAACATGTAAAAGATATATTCATTTTTTTCGCAAGCTTCTGGCCAAAATATTTCTGAGTACCAAGAATTCAATAAAGTTCTTTCAATTCTGAGCCTAAGATGAGAGAAACAAGACTCGAGCAATAAACTAAGGAAGTACTAAGGAGCATGGGTGGAGAATCTGATTATGCCACAAGGCATCATGGTCTAAACAGATACAAACCATAGTACTACTTGGTCCATATAACGCAATAATATCCTGATAATAGTCACTTCAAAACTCAAAACGTGAGTCCTCTGTACAATCTTTACCAAATACTCAAAACAACCAAGGCAATATCTGCATCTCGCTCTAAAGTTCAGGACAGGAACTTACCTTGTTGTTAATCAAGTTGTGAAGAGCAATCACACTACGGATTAGAGAAGAAAGATAGATAACGAGCATCATGTCATTTGTTTTGACTGCAATAAGAAAACCCGGCTCAAGATCAACAAAGGAATGAACAGGAGCACAAATTAATGAAATTTTGCGCGAAGCAAAATCCAATCAACAGCTTAATACCAGCAAAAGCCTTAATTAACTCTGGAACGCTTAGATTGGGGAGAAGATTGAACACATCCTGCAAGAAATCCCACAAACAAATAAGATATAGGGTTTAGTGTAATATCAAACTAAACTACTAAAGTGTTCATGAATAAGATTAGAGAAACTTCAAAGTTCTGAATATCATGATACATACACAGGCAACGAAGATTGAAGACCATCAACCAAGGTTTCCATGAGGCGAGGGGTATATATTTAAATAGTACCCTCTCCGATTCTTAGGAATTGCCCCATATTTCCTTTGTTGGCCTATTCACTAGAATTGCCCCATTTCTGTTTTAAGCATGTTTTTGTTAGTAAAGATCACTCAACTTTATTGGTGAGACCCACCACCCACACACAACCTTAATCCTTGTGCCAAAAGCAAATGGAGCATTTAAAAAGAATTGGAGGTAGTACGAAGTAATATGTTTGCTCCCTGCAAAGGATATAAGTTTTTCCCCCAGAAGTGAACTTCAAGTAAAACTTCAGACTAGTGCAACATGAAATTTAATTCAGACTTTCCTATGCTTTCAATATAAACTATGTTCATTCCCCAGGTAAACCAAATACAACTGTGGCATACAGGAACTCTACACCCGACTATTCTTAGTTTTTGAAACAAAGACACAACACCAACCATAATCTCCATCGAACTCACAAGAGGATTATGCTAAAAATAAAAGGTGAAAAGGCTTTTCTGGATTAGGAACATCACAAATTCTTCAGCTACAAAGTTAAAGAGTTTTGACTTTTAAGGCACTAGTTAATCTTATTGTTTACTAATTATCGACTTGTATAAGCCAGCAACATGAATTTTAGACAGCAACAAGGAACCATAACTGATGAAACTACTCTACATTTTTCAGCACATTTGAGCATGACCAAAACAAGACGTGTTTCTTTGTTTTAATTATAGTGAATGTGAGAGCGGTCATATGGTCAAAATGTGAAAGGCCACCAGGAAGAAAGATTTATCATAGCCTATAATAGAACAATGGATCACAAACCTGCAAATGGTACAGTATTTCATGGTTGAGAGGGAGCTTTCCATCAATAACAAGATCCAAATAACCACGAATCTCCCGTAGACGCGCATCTAGTCCCTTGAGAGCTGCAAGTTTCCCGGTCACCTGTACATTGCATAAAATATGAGAGTTCAGCCCAATTGAAGCTTGAAAGAAGCAATACACAAAACCAAGTCCTATTTTCTGAAAGCATCATAAGAAACTAGAAAAGCATAGAAGAATTGCCTCTGTTGCCAAAGTGCTGATAGTTGTGTCCTTCACATCTCTGAGTAAGTGCTCCACTCCTGCAAGAATAGAATAAGTCTCAAAATTAAATCAGCAGTCAAGACTCAAGAGCTTCAGGGTCAAATGACAAGCATGCTCGTCCACCATTGTAAGAGCAGTAGAATGGGCAAAAGAACCATAATTGACATCACTCACTGAAAAAAAAAATGCCATATAGCAACCATACCAATTTCCTCCACTTCATGTGCAGCGATTTCTGAAACAACATGTGCAAAGACCTTCTGACTCTTTTGTGTTGCATTCTGTAAGTACAGATGTCGTACATAGAACAAATTTCAAAAACACAATGATACACTGGATTCCTCTCGAATCCAGAAAGGAGAAAATATTAGACTCGACCATATTTGACATTAGGCTTGCTTATGGTCAACTGACAAAATTGTAATTTTAAAGCTTAATGTCAATTGTATGGTCAAGAAACTACTGACATTAGAAAAGGAAAATTTTCCATCTATATACCTCTTTGACCTCCTCAACAGTATAATATGCTTTTGTAGGTATTCCAAGCTCTTCTGGTTGAACATCAATTATAACCAAGACTGGATTTGGAACATAGCTGCCAAACCGCAAACAAATGTAAAGCAAGGGAAACAATTATATACCAGCAAAATAAGCCAACGGTAAAACATGTCCAGAAAGTCAAAGCAGTGCACTCCCAAAATAAAAAGGTATTCATAAAAATGTTCCCTCATTTGGTTCGTGTGATGATGTAAAACAAATCAAAAACCAACTAACCAGCTAAAATTTGAAAGAAGAACACAAGGCGTAGAATACACTCAAGTCTCGGTTGAAGAGGCTATACTCTTCTAATCTCCAGTTCTCCACACAGCTAACTAAACAAAGCTGGTTATCTAGTGTCGTGCAGCCAATAAAAATTTTCTATACCACATTCTTTGGTCTCAATCAGAGTTCTTAAGTCATAACTCACACTCTAGCATGTAGAAGTCAAGTTTGCTAGAAATTCTTTTAAAGGGATGAGAATATCTGGCTTCACTAATGACAAACTTTAATTTTATGGCCAATCAATGTGTCAATACAATGTTACTTTAGCAAATATCTTAACAGAAGATGTCCGTTACTAGAATTCATATTTTAGGATAGCATTTGGGGATACCCACTTTGCAACCTTAAAACTTAAAAGAGATGCTAAGAAAACAAAATAACTATACACTTGGCATATAATAAGTTATCAACAGGATCAGAAAACTGAGCACAGCAACACAAAGAAAGCATCAAGCCAACCTCATTACATATTTACATACTCAGACCTCAAGTGAGAAAAGGTAACGTACTCATTAAATAATCGGTGGATATCCAAGTCGTTCTCCCGTAGCTTGGGACCAGTGCTATACCATCCGACCACATGCTCCTTAGCTGAATAAAGGAGAGCATCACATCATGATATCATCTTACGTATATCTTAACATTCATAAGTCATAACCAATGTATTTATAGCATTTTTTTATATTAATTAAGACTAACCATTTATTCTCCTGAACATGGAAAACATAGACTCATGGTAGTTGTGATCCAGAAACCATATGCTCAAGTCCTTGTCATCTTCCTCAAATGGTACTGTAATGTTGAGATTCCGAATATTCGTCAGCAAACAATTCATGTATATAAAATAAAATTATCCATGTGCATTGTAAATAAATTTTGAAACAAGAATATTACGAAATGAAATACGAAAAGAGCCAATAAAAATAAACCATACAAAGACAATGAGTGAGGAGGTATATTCACAGCAATGCCCTCTCCAATGTTCAAAGCAATATAACAATATTATGATGCCTGAAGCGTTATACAAGAACTAATACCAGTCCAGATTCAGCAAAAAAATTCCAAAGCCGATATAGCAAAAACAATTTATTCAAGCCTTATGAAGATATAAATAAAAGTGCGGAAAAGATCTTTCGATACACACTTTCTGTAAGGAGCTCTGTGACTTCACTAAACCTAAAAAAATCGGGAAAGTCGTTAAATCAGATTCAGGCTCCACCTAAAGTCCGGTTAAGACACTCCCCGCCAATTCAGGCTTCACCGAACCTAAAACATCAGCAAACTAAAGTCACACTTTATGGACATGAATCGGAATTTGAAAATCGTTCCCCCGACAGCAAATCATTTTGGGATTAAGTCTCTATTTTGTGGTTGTTGTTGTCGTTGCTGCTTCCACCTAAGACTAATCACTATGTTTATTTCCACTAAATCGGCTAATCTCATGTGGATGGCATTATATTCATTTACTCCGTATTTAACTCCTTTTTCACCTAACAATTGGATAACAATTTGTAATGGCCCAAACACAATTACAGAAACGCTAGACTGAAGACAGAAAATTAGTTGCCTCCGACAAAGAAGCAAACAACATGGCTACACAAAAGATCAACAACCTCGTACAATGCTTCCCTGTACACTTGATTGCACAAAAGCATTACAGCAAAAAGGATAAAATTGAAGTGTAGCTCCACCAAAATAGCACTCCCTCGTCTCATTCATTTGTTTACCTTTAATTAAAATGCCCCTCACAAAGAATACAAAACATAGACAGATGAATGAGACAAAGCGAGTACTACCTAATATCCAATTCATGATACACTCTAACTGATTTCCAATTCGCAATTATGTAGCGAATCTAGTAACTTAGAGTAGTAGACAGTAAGTCTGAGATAATTCTACAATTGCAAACCATAAACGTCTTATGCATCTCCAATAGATTAAAAAAAAAACCTAATTCCTAAACATTGAACTAAACAAGGATATTCCGAAACCCTAATTCCAAAGTGCAGATTAAAAAAAAAAAAGACAAATTAATTAAAAGAGAAAAGAGGAAAAGGTACCAGCATAGCTGTTAGTGATATCGACGGTGCCTCTAAAAGTGCTACCAAGCAAAACACCAACGACGCGCTTCTTGGTATCACGCGCGACACGGTTGTAGTGATCTACTATGCTGAGTAGTACAAGTGGATGGACGACTACCTTCTCAATTGGTCTAGATGATATTTGCTGCGTTTTAATCACATCCATTTTTCAAGATTGTTATCGTCTTTCTCAAACCAACTTCTTCTGTGTTTTCTTACTTTCTTGTTACACAATCTTCTTCCTTTTTTGCTTTCTCCAATCTCTCTATATACTTTACTCAGTTTAGGAGACTCGGATTTCCAGCCCGTTTACATTATTTAGCCCATTGTATTTATCCACTACCGGCCCACTACATCCCAATTTTAAACTTAGGCCTCGTTTTTTTTTTTTTTTTTTTAACTCTCATTTATCTCACTTCAGTTTAGCTCAGTTCAACTTAAATTCAGCTCTCTTAAATTCAGCTCGCCTAAACCTTATTACTCCCTCCAATTCACCATATCCCTCCCCTTTCCTTTGGGTCCTTATTATCGTAGTACACATTTTACTCATCACAGTACGCAATTGACAATTTTACCATTCTCATTTCCCCTCCATTTTCCCTCTCTAACCTCTCTCTAATGTTTTCACTCAAATATCAAAAAAAAAAAAAAAAAAACCAGTTCATCTCAAATTTCACATCGCGACAACTTAAACGACTAATGTCGTCATGGGAGTAGGGTTAGATTGTCGCCGGGTAGGGACCTCGCCGCCGGAAAGGACAAGTCGCGGTCTTGGCATGTGCATCGACTATAGTGCGTCGTTGGTTGTACTACTTTAAATGTTCACCGTTGTTGTTGTAGTAGTACGATTTATTTTTATGTACTACAACGATTACGTCTTCATTTTTTTTTTGTATGTTCTATGTGCTACAGTACGATATTTACGATGAACACATTATTTATTTACTCGACATAGTAAACGTACTACATACGTGTTTGTATGTATTGTTAAACTTGTTTTTTAAATTTTTTTATTAGTTACATCTTTCTCTTGTCGTCGTAGTTTATTTCTTTACGGTAAGATAAATAATTTAGCGAGTAATTTTATTTCTTTACAGTATACGTGAAAATTAGCAAAATGTAATGTAAAGATTAAAAGAGATGTACTACAAGAGGAGGAAAAATAACATACAATAACGTAGTACACGTACGACATGTAATATTTTAGAATATTACGTCCACGAAATATGTATTATAAGAAGAAAAAAACAACGTAGTAACACTAAAAGGCTGTTTTGTAACGAAAAATCCAAGACTACATTGAAAATTTCGAGGCAACATTGATTAAAACATGTACTACAAGAGAAAAAAAATAACATAAAAAAATCTCTAAAGCTAATCTCTAAGACTAATCTTCGTCATCAAAGACGATGTGCTCAGCTGGCGGCGGTTTGGGATGATATTTCCAGCCAAGTAAACGTGAACTAATTCCTGCGCGCCAAGCTGCACATGCTACATTCCTAAATCTCTCCCAACTTGGGTGTAGTTGTGGTAAGGGAGAATTAGAAGCAAGACGAGCTTGTACGATATGAAAAACAATTTTGTTAAACAAGTTCACATGCAAATTACATGTGGAATGTAATATCAAGTACACATAATAACATACCCAGTAAAAATGTTTTGCCACAAGAACTACACTTATGAATTTTGTTGGATTCTTTTGCCAATTCGATGAGACTCGGTTTTTTGCCATCAATGGTAAATATGTCAATGACTCGGTCGATGAAAATTTTGTGAAGGCGACATTATAAAGGGTGGCTATGACATAGCCCAAATCCAAATAATCCATCCACTTATCCTCAAGTGCTCCGCCCTCCCAATGCGAAAGTAAGTACGCAATTGCGTTAACTCGTTCTTCACATCCAAAAGCATTAGCATACACATGTCGATTTTTCATTAACTCACCAAGAAAGTCACGTCTTACCCTCACCCATTCATTTTCATCGGAATAAACTTGATGAGCAATCGCTCGAAAGCCGCATTTGCCATCGACAATAGGATTATACTTGTCCGTTATAGAATCTATCACATTACGCACCGCCTGAGGATGCGGAAATGGTGGCTTTGATGGAACCTGTAAAAAGTTTTAGTTATATCAATGTACATAGAACTTTGTTAAATCATCGATAACTATAGCAATTTCACAATTTCACATAGCAATTCCTCTCTTTTAATCTGTTTAATGCTGTTTGTGCCACCTACAATGTTTTCCCTATCTCACGGGGATTTCCTCTGGATTTCCACCTACAAGGTTTGTGTTATATCTTATAATTAGAGTACTTGCTCCCAAAACACTTCTGAAATCATACATAAAAAATTATTAAGCTTTATCATGTTTCATCACTTTATTTCTTTTTCCTCAAGTCCCCAAGCTTTCTTTGTTTATGGCATTTGCGTCACTCACTCATGTCATACCAGGAGTAAAGTTGACTTGATGTTACGTGGGAATAATTTTTTGATAAGCCAACCAAAATTTTAGATGAATAAAGAGCAGACAATGAATATGTTGGATTTCTTGTACGTCCAAAATACTTTATTTCCATAGATTTTTTTTTTAAGAGTATAAGAAAAATACATGTATGGTAGATGCACTAGAAGGGTTCAAGTCAGATACCAAATTCTGTTTGAAAATTGTACTAACCTCTGTTGTAGTCGTTGTGGATATTGTAGGTGAGTTGATCGGCTCTTCTTGTATTGGTCTTTTATATTTACCAGTTGCTTCTGTTTCTGAATTTGATTGCTTAGGTGTTCCACGAGCTCGACCACGACCACGAGCTCGACCTCGACCGCGACCACGTTGTTCAGTTGTTGTTGGGAATTGTTTCTCAATATACTCCCAGTGTGACAGATTTCGTGTTGTGGAATTTTTTATGGGGCGTCCACGAGTTTTTTTTTTTACCGTTGGGTCAACTATATTAGACGGATACATGATGTCCTCCACCGCATCACACCATTTTTTGATCATTTCTGGTGCACTATTTAACAATTCATCACTTAACTTACGGAATCTTTCCTGCTCTTGTGCCAATGTATCATCATAAATGTTATCTTTCAACTTAAAATCTAGTGTCCTCCAAAATTGATGAATGGAATTCAATTCAATATATTTCCGTACTCATTATTATTTCCCTACTATTAAAACAAAACGATGGATATATGATCGTAAATAAGAAGGTAACTAAATTTTTATCATTCTTAAAGCACACCTTCGTTGATGAGATTAACAATTTCATGTGCACACGGTAGACCATGTGTGCTCCTTAAAGCACACCCATTACACTGCCCCTCAGTGAAGGCATTATCCGACAACATAATTGCTTCGTGGGACACATTGTTCGTCAACCTACGAAACACGAACATGACCAAGCTAACATGTAGGGCAACGGTTTTAGAACGTCCCAACTCTTTTTCGATTTCATGTTGTTGGAGTTTCACTATATCATGAATTTTTTTCCTAAACAGTGTCGAAGCTTCCGACAGAGGTAAGTAGCGTTTAAGCGCAACATGTGCACCCTCAACCCTAATGTAGGAAATCAATACAGTTATTATAAAAAATTGTAATTGTAACAATCGCAAATTATAATTATAAATAAAGCATTCCTGTTAGCGGTAACATTTCCAAAGTGAAGCACTTTATTAGTCCATGCCGAAACAAACTTTTCTTTATATTTATTTATCCACGTCTCTTTGCTATATTTTTCAAAACCACCCACGGTTTTAAGAGCCTTGTACATGGCATTTTTATTATTCTCAAATTCCTTTTCTGTTAATGATTTGACCATAGTCTCCCATCTCTTTTTTGAAAATTCACCCATGTAACCTCTTCTACTTACACTTTTAACCCAGGCTTCAACATTTTTTTCTATATGAAACGTCTACACAGAAGATGTTTCGAGGTCGAAAAATGTTTTTCAATAGCAATGACTAATGCTAACTCTCTATCACTTATAAACACTTCTGGGTACTCATCCGGTTTGAAAACTTCTTTCATACACTTCAATGCCCAATAATAAGAAATATCCTTCTCATTTTGCAGAAAAGCAAAAAATACTGAAAAATTTCGATGGGTTGGTGTAACACCTACAACTCCTGACAATGACATTTTATACTTATTAGTATTGTAGGTATTATCAATAAATAGGACAAAACGATACTGACGCAACATCTCAAGTGAGCCTGAAGGACAAAATAATATCGGTTAACTCACGTGCACCTGGTTCTTTTGAAGGAACTGTTTGGTACCAATGCCGATAACCATTATCAATCAATAGCTTAAGCAACTGTTCCGATGGAGTTCTGTTCTCCCTTGATTTAGCTTTCTCCCGGTTGACGAATATTATAAACCTGTCTAGTAGTTATTTCATTATCCCCAACATTAGTTAATATATCACCAACACTAACGTGACTTTTGCTTAAATTCATAATTTTCTCCTTCGTAACTTGATCCACTTTGCCAACATTTGCATGACCAAATGGATTATCATCTAAGTTATGGTTGTGAAAACCACAATGAACAAACAATTTCCATGTACCAGTTACTTGTCTAAGGCCTCTCAGTCTAAAAGGACATCTAGTTTTTCTTGTCCCCGTACCTTTGTTGGAGTTACTAAGTGTTTTTCCTTTCAGAGGTCGATACGGTCCAGATTTATCACAAGCATATATCTGCAATCCACGCTTTGCATTGAACGTATAACTTATAATGTGTATTATTTTCACGTCCCATTTTTTCAACTTCTTCTTTCATCTCATTTCGACTTGTGAATTCTGTTCTCGTAATGAAATAATGCTGAGTATCTATTAGTCCACTCGGAAATTTTTCCAAAATAACGTCATCCTGCGTGAAAAAATAAATAAATTATATGGTTTCTTGTACTGCATTGACGTACGACGAAGTACGTACTAACAAAATTGGAAAAAAATGTATATAAAACTAGAGCATTGACGTACTACGTTGAGACATTGATGTACTACGTGAGAAAACAAGGAAAAAAATAATAGAATGTACACTAACCATGAATACAGTACCACAAAAACAATACAGTAACACAAATACAGTACCACGAAAACCCTCACTGGAGTAGCACCCTCGTTGGCGACCCACCATCGTCGGCGTAGCACTCTCGTTGGCGTCCCCTCATTGCCGGTCACCCACCAACGCCTGACTAAACCATCGCACATCCAAACAACAACCGTTAAAGTCGTCATCAAACAGCCCCTAACGGCGGCGGCGGCAAACAACCCCTAACGCCGGCGTCGCACCGTCGCACTAAACCCTAATTTAAAAAAAAAATCTGATTAATGATTAAGATAAGATGAACGAATTAATTAACTCTTCGTCACTTTAATAATCGTTCATAATTGAAGAATTTGATATAGTTGAAGATGGTTACGATTTCAGTATTAGAGTGAATGGAGAGAGAATTAAGTTTACTGTTTTTTAGTGAAGGGCAAACAAATGGAAATTTTGGTGCAAAAAGTACTGCGATGAGTAAAGTATGTACTATGAAAATAAATTCCGTTTACTTTTTTCACAAATAAGAAGAAAATGATTTTGGACCACACAAAACATATTATCGCACATGTAAATGAATTTGAACCACACAAATTTCCAGAAAATGAAATAAGGAAGAAAACACGAATAATTCGAAAATGGAAATAAGGAAGAATACAGGGGATAAGAGGGAGTATTAATTAATATTAATATTATTATTGTTGTTGTTGTTGTTGTTGTATATTAAAAAAAAACGTAAAAATAGATCAAGTTTCGGTCAAACCAAATAATATTGCAATAATCTTATAATTAATAC
>JAOWBH010054584.1:0-15188 GCA_028566215.1 Silene coronaria
GTTTTATTTATCTTTTAATAGTTTCCAAAATATAACCTACTTGTATTATATTTGTGTATGTTAAATAATTTTATAATTATATGATGATACTAATTAATATCATTAGTAGGGCATGTTTATTTTAAGGAAAATCACCATATTATGATATTCTCTAAATTTATACTGTAACCAAAATTATATAATATTTATATTGAAGTCCATTGGTCGGGTTCATCAAACAGTGTTATCGATTAAAAACTATATAGTATAATCAATTTGTATGGATTTATTTAATTATATTGAAGTCCCTTGGTTTCCGAAATTAATATATAGTATTGATTGATTAAATTTTATATTAATTGATTACCTAATTGTAATTTAACTCTTCAACATTACCGCACGACAACATTCTTCTATATTCACGTACATATCCCCACAACATAACTCACGACCTAAAATTGTTACGTCCCAACGAGATCCTCCAATTTCTTTTTGTTGTTACCAAACTCGTCCATAAATTAGCATGATACTAATCCCCAACACTCCATACCTAGTGCCCCATTAAAAGATATTGAACCGCTTTCAGCTTCAAGCTCACTATAACACATATTCCTCTATCTACTTGTCACGAGCATGTCAATAAATGTTCCACCTAAAGCAAGCTCGAAAGTACTCCAACAACTATGCCTCATGGACGCAATATCTATGGAAATATGATGACAAAACAACCGCAAACGAAATTCTCACCCATAATATACTCCACTCTCTCACCCACAAGTCGAAAATTCAAGGAAACAACAGTAATAAAATACGACACCAATCCATATGCAAATAAATAGAATGAATATAATATTTCAAAATTCTTTTCTCAGCCATCACGTCTCCTCTACCACAACCGATGACGGCATCGCAACACCGCCACCAACAGGCGCACAACAGCGCTAAGGTACTCGTATTGCAACACGAGTATCGTGCCCGGATCGCAACCCAGAACACAACAGCCACATCGTTAATCATTGCAACTATACACACACAAACACTGTCTATAACTTCCCTGACAAGAAATAATAACAACCTTACAACTCATTCTAACCATCATTACCCTTCCTTAACATCGCATTACTATACACAACATTGATTTTACACCCAACAGTGAGATCCTATAATACGATTCCCGTGGTTGGAATCTACACAATCACTTACGGTTAACATAATGAAGCACTCAAATTACTCAAACAACAAGATTAAACTTACATTCATATCACATTTCATAATTCACGTAATTACCACCAACAGACAGATATGACCATATAACCAATACTCAACTACTGACAGACGCCTTCTATTTCAATATCTTATGATCCCTCGCAACCATGAATACCAATCCAGCCTCCTCAAAATCAACCTCTTTAGAACGACGAATTTCCTAGTTAACAACATTACCCTTAACCACTTGTGCTGTACCACGACATAACCATCATTCATATCACTACCCTCTTACAATCTCCCCTAAATATAATAGTCTCCCTTCCTATCTTCGGTTACCATTCTAAATAACGAACTCCATTAATCTCATCCACCACATTTACCTCAATACCCATACCAATTCTGTCCATGATTAGATCACCACCTACCTTACCATCAAAGTTTCACACTATGTAATTACTCTATCAAATTCTCATTCCTTTAGTTCCTCAAAACTCATGACTAACATGCCTTCTCACGTATCTTATATATATATATTATTTAACTCACATCCTCGACTCTACACTGCCATGATTCCTTAGTTTCATGTTCCATAACTCCTGTCAATATTCACCCAACTTACTCTCATTCTTCTTTTCCCGTTACACCCGACAACACCAATTAACAACTCAACTCATTACTCCTAATATCTAGCTCTTTAGTAATTCATTTATCTTCTCATTACTTGCAAAGGTCAAATCCCATTCATTTGTATCCATAACTTCTCATTCACTCTTATCCATCATCTCTCTCAACATTCTACTTACCCTCACATCCTACAAGAAGTCTAAACTATCAATGATTATTCTTTTATCAATTACACCTTTCTTTAAAATCTACGGAAATCAAAATTCATTTCATACCGTTACCATCCAAAAGAATTACACACTAGGTTTACCTCTTAGTAATCCAAATTCCCAAACACAATAGTTATTTATAAATCCACATTGCGGCATACATCGATCTATGCTCACTTGACTTCATTCCCTTTTGTGCTACTATAATGTCTCTCTACCACATTTATCCTTAAACAAAATAATCATTCTTATTCTCTCCATTAATTCATGTTAATCCCAAATTGCATCGACTTATAAATCTCTTTCAATCCCCTGTTCTTAAATTCCTCCAACTTACATTACCACCTGACCATATATATAATCATCACTACATTCCTCAAGCTCACGACAATAACACTAGCCTTACATCACAGAACTTGTTCTTTAACTCAATGGCTCCTCAATCCCGCTTTCTATCACGTCTATCCCTGAGCATACGTACGATTACTAGTCTTCATTACCCAACTAATATCAATCGCCAGCCCATACTACTCACATCCGATCGTTCACAACACATCGTATGTCTAAATTACCACTAGCATCAGTCACATCACACCACAAACCACATCTCTCAAATGTAGCATGAAAGATACTTGATTAAAACTCGTTCTAGACCAACCCAATCAAAACTCATTGTAGACCAACCTATTACGCATACCAAACTCGTTATAGACCAACCCAATCAAAACTGACACCCCTCACTCAAGCTCTTTCAATCAACCTCTTACTGCATTCCTTCTAATAACAATAATTAATAGTATCTGCTTATCATCCATCAACTCTCCTCACATAATCAACAAATAGAACCAACTCCTTTAAGCCTACAACACTCTTCAAAGACCGGATAGAACTTCACCACATATCCTACGACTCAAAACAGATACATGCCTGCAAAAAGGGAATACTCGATCGAGTACCAGGGTATACATGGTCGAGTCACCACCACTCGGTCAAGTATCAGCTATACTTGGCCGTGGGTACAGACTCCATAACTGAACTCAAACATCACACAAAACCCACTCGGTCGAGTCCACTCTACGCTCGACCGAGTACTCGTCAATCGGTTGAGTATAAAATCTACTCGTTCGAGTACATCGAATCCAGTAGCAAACGAAATCCTTAAAGAAACAATACCCGTTCGAGTGCCAGAGACACTCGCTCGAGTTTCCTACCGCACTCGGTCGAGTCATGCAAAAATGCTCTCCTTACTCCAAAATTCGACACAACTACAATGAAATACTTATATGTGTATCTCTTATTCAGCACATAAACTCTAAGCTAACATGTGAATCACTTTATTCATGTAACATAAGCCACATAGTACTCCATTCTCCAACAACAACCAATTACTACTCCATATTCATACACCAACATATACTCATACATCACCAATCATCACATATCGTGCCATTCCAACAACACAACATAAAGCATAGAATTCGCGTCCCCTCCTACATCTACCTTAAAGTGACTAGTTGGAGATTGGAAGGGCAAAGTGCAATCTCGGGACGTCTCCCAAATCTTTGCGGTAGCTACTATCTAACAATCTCTACCCGGGTTCATTTTATTAAACACCCTACATTCATTTGGTTCATTGGTTTTAGGTTCCAAAATCGTCGCTCTGATACCACTTTTTAACACCGGTAACCCCATTTACCAAGGCGTCTTTAGCAAGATCTTCTCTAGAAAATGAGGGCATTACTATCTCGGTTACCCGATGTATTACATATAAAATAGACCATAAAAGAACGTTTATTAAAAGTAAACAAGGTTTAATCGATTACAAAACCAAAAGATATCCGAAATACAACTCAATCTAGAAATATGGAACAAAAGTATGGTTTCTGTCTAAAACTTAGCAGAAGCTATCAATGACAAAATCAGGTGACTCCCCATCCATGCCTGCAACTACTCAACTATGATCACCTGCTAAAACCACTCCTCACCATTCGCCGACAATATCGAATGGATCACAGCAAAACACACAAAACAAACAAACAAAAAAAGCCACTAAGTTCAGTATACTATTCCACAAACATCATCATCATCACAACAATGAAGTACAAAACAATCCACCCAACCTAACCATCTCCAAACTCTGAGAACCAACAATTGGATTATCCATCGTAACAAGTAATTCGCCCCTGCCGATGGGAGACCAAAGCCTAGCCACCAAAATTCCCGCTCATCGCAACGAGCGAACCTAGATCATTAATATGCACATCCCTCTTGTGCAGGGAGCCACAAGGGACGATACATGGGGTTGAAGACCATCTACCGACAATGACTCCACAACAACCTCAACATCATCATCATCATCATCGTCATCATCGTCAATACATCAAAACATCACAATAATCACAACAATATCATCACAACAACAATAAATAGCAACTGAGTGGGGAAACCCTACCTCGATAGCAAATCCGAAAAGTACGCAAGCAATCAACTCGTTGCCTATAATAATAATATACTATAATCACTACTGTACTCATGCCATAAATCATCAAATCTCAAATTCAACCTAGGTTATAAGGTAAAGACAAAGTAAAAACTGAAATGAAGGCGAAATATACACTTACAAACCTTTATGACACACGAAAGAGACGAAATCTGACGTACAAAGGCTAGATCCCTACTTGGTAGATGATTAAGGTGATTAAGGGGAGTATTAAGAACAGTTTAGTGTAAAACCGTGCAGTGAAAAATGACGGAAATATTTTATAACCTCCCTTAATAACCCTAATCAAACCGCGTTGTAATACCCCATATTTTAAGACGATTATTATTAGAGAATGGAAAATGTGAATTACAATAATAATAGATTATATTTATTAATTTATTAGATTATGTAGTGAGATGGGAATAAATAATAAAGTTATAATTGAATCGGAAATAATAATAATATAATAATGAGATGAGCCGGGAATGATTTGGAGGGCGTGTGAACTGAGAAGAACGACATAGTAATTCGGTAAAATATAATAGTATTATAATAATAATAATAGGAATTAAAATAATAATAATAATGATAAATAATAATGAATCGATTCCTAATTATAATCTGATTCTTTCTAACTGCTATACATAAGGAGTTAGGGTAAATTTATACACTATTGCTATTCGTAAAGTACCACACAAACTGATAGATGAGAGAATAAAGAGGAAAAATAGATCTGACAGCTGCCTTTCCATCTCAAGACAAACAAAAGGTAAAATTCATACAACTATTTAATAATATCGTAATTCAATCTTAATTATCGACTTTAACCACTCGATACTTGACCTGGACCATCGTGGGGGAGGCTTGATTGTCGACATGGGCTGACCTTGGTGGTTTGACCACCGTTGACCGAACATAAGAAAGTTTATACATGTTATTGTTGTTTTTGGAACCCGTCTGTTTTGACCATGTTTAGGACTCAGATTTGAGTCTAGTCGGGGCTAGGGTTATCGAGGGTGAGGAGTCGACCCTGGTGGACCATGGTGGTGGTGGTGGTTATGGTGGTTGTTAGGGGTGTTTGTCGCGTTTTTTTCCAGAGGGTTGTCGAATTCGCGGTTTGAACAGGTGGGGATAGGGCTCGAGTTTTCTGGTTGGTTTGTGATCAATTATGTCGAGTTGTGGGAAGTAAGCGGTGGTGGTGTAGTGAGGTCGTGGTGGGTGGTTGAAGGAGCGGCATATGGCGCTAGTTTGGTGTTGTTGAGTGGTGTTTGTCCGCTGGTCTCAGATAAGGTGTTGGGGTTGGTTGCTATAGTCGAAATTGGGTCACGGTGTTGGGCAGGCGTAGGTTCTGGTTGTGGTCAGGTCGAGAGTCAGGTGTGATGGTGGTCATGAAGGCCGAGGTCGGGGCTGTGGGGTTATGTGAGGTGGTGTTGGGACTTGTTCACTCGTGATTCATGGGTGTTGGTTTATTATATGAGCGGAGTTGTTTATTATGAGACGGGTCATTTTATATGAAGTCGGGTTTTAGTTATTAATCATTGAATCGGATGTGTGTTAATAATGATTAGATTATGAGTTTAATTATAATAATATATAAAGTTATATATTGGTTTGGTTTATAATTATTTCAAAAAAGATTATAATTAAGTTAATTATGTAATTGAATTAGTTCGATTATAATTATGTGAATAATTATTTATTTAGGTGACGGTTTTATGGAGGAGATCGGTAATTGGATCGCTTAGCTTGATATTTGATTGGATTGCTGAAAAGGTAGGAAACTACTCAATCGGACATTATTTTATTGTCGTATTCTTTACTTGACATGTGAATTGGATTAGAATGGATTGAATTGGATGCATCGCAATTGATTATCGGCTGAGTTAATATATTTGTTTGATTATATATTGGTGTGATTTTTATTGATGAGACGATGATTATCATTATTATTATTGATTGTTGCGGAATTGGAATTATGATTGGTATGAGATGAGATGAGATGAGAATTGTGTTGTGGCTGTGTGCCGAGTATTGACAAATGATATGAAATTGTTTATTGATTATTGCGAGTTTTATTGGTATTGTTCATTGTTTAGTTTTCTACTCAACCTCGTGGTTGACAGTGTATTCGTTAAACACCTGTGATGAACCAATAATTGGGGAGCAGATTGTCTGACAGGTATTTGAGATAGCAGTCTTGGGAGCTGGGAGCTTGTGTGAGGACTGGATTGGACTAGAAGTCGTAGACAACCTAGTCATTAATTGTTAGACGACGTTTTATTATTCCGCTGCGAGTTTGTAATTCATAAATTATTTAATTTGTAATTGTAGTGAGATCATTATTCAAATTTTATTAAAGTACTGTTGGTTTATTTTACTTTGTTATTCACTACCTCGGGAAACCGAGATGGTAACAGCCCTATTTATACGGGAATGTCTTGCTAAGAGCTCCTTAATAAATGGGGGTGTTACAGCTGGTCTATGCATTTTCTTAGAATGCGGTCAACTCTTGGCATGTAGGCTTAGGTTCTCATTACAACCTTGGATCGAGTTGCAGCAATAGGACATCGGGAGACTTGGCACATTAAAATCGAAATAGAACGGAGCCCCTTGATAAAAGTAAAGAAGTAAACAGTCCTTCGGGCATGCGTCTAAATTAAGTATTAGAAGGAGAAGGGTTGCTAAGAATACCAAAATTGGTTGAAGGAAGTGTAAAACACTCTCTTCTTTTAGGAAAACATTGCTAGAATGGTAAGAAATGATGTTGGTCTCTTACTTTTTAATTTATATAATGCAATAATGCATGCATAAGCCTGATTAAGTTTTCTCTGTCTTCAGGTATGTAATATCATTTACACTTAAATTGGGCAGAAGGATTGAAACAATTCTTAGCGAGCTTTCGAATAAAAAAGGGTCAAAGTAAGTCTTTAATGTTTTCCTTGTTAAAATAGCACATGCTATATAACTATCACTCTAATGTCATATAATTTATATTTGATAGATCAGACTTAATGTGATTTCACTTTTAAGCCTTTCCTTGTGGTGATGATTATCTTTCCTTTACTTTTTCATGATGCCCGAATAGCTTTTGACTGACAATCAGTAACTAGATGCGATTACAAGGAGTAGAATTGTTTTCTGACTTATTTATCGGATAAAGCTTTCGGTACTTTTAAGTTTTAATGGTATCCCAACTATTATACATCAAAATTGGTCATCTTTCTAATGTTTGCATATGAGGGGTTCTTTGCACTCTTTCGCTTCATCATTGTTATAATTATATCTTAGTTTTCCATCAACACTAATAAATTTATAAACATTGTCAAAGGCTGTCTTTTTTTAGTGTAAGTGATAGTGTATTGTGCTCTTAATTGTATCAGGGCCTATGTTTTAATAGAGTATGACCTATTCAACCTTTTTGGATTAATAATTATCGAAATAGAATAAAGTAGAATGACCCTTTATACCATGAGTGTCAGTATATTCATGAGAAATTGGACGGTGAGCCGAATACAGCTTATCGTGCATCATCGTATAGGAAACGGGTAATGCTAGGCCTTATTATCATTAAGAGATCATGATTATAAGAAGCATTTATATAGGTTAAAGGCTGTGAAATGGAGTGATTACTCGTCGTTTTCCATTCTTGTAGAGTTGAAGGACAAGTTTGCGGGAAAATGTTTTAGAGAAAGGTGGTGAGGTTACTGTAGGCAGTTTAGGGAGGGGCGAACCACGTTATTTTCCCTACGATTACTTTTAGGAGTTATCAGGGTCAAAGAATGTTGCATTACATTTTGCCTTATGGAGGCGGTCTAAATGTTGACCTATATTCTGCCTTGTGAGGATTGTACAAAACTCAATCCTGGTAACGAGCTTTTGGAGAAACAAGTTGATGGGTTGCTATATGAGTTTTTGAGCTTCACTGTACATAACTCATAAGTAGACTATGTGGAATTTTTGGAGGAGATTGTTAGTTCATACGTTTACTCGGAACTTTACTAGGCTTTGTTACTATCAGATAAGG
Source organism: Silene coronaria (assembly GCA_028566215.1). NCBI lineage: Eukaryota > Viridiplantae > Streptophyta > Magnoliopsida > Caryophyllales > Caryophyllaceae > Silene > Silene coronaria. Next base: position 8,528 of record JAOWBH010054584.1, read on the forward strand.
GTAAATAACGTAAATTAGCGGATCCATATCCATTAGCTAGGATTAGAAATTATACCATGTGATGAGAGTTGGCCTTCTTTATTGTAGATGTGAGTCAACTTTTTGGTGCCTAAGTATGCAGTCATTTGTCAATGTTGTTTTTTTTTTTTTTTTTTTTTTATAAAAAGACTATCACAGTTAGAACGAGTTTAAGGCCGGAAAAGACACCAAGCTATTTTGGTACTATTACTCTTATGTTGCTGTTAGTGTAAATTTTTTAGGGTTTTTCTTGTTTCTTTGGAGGATAACTTATTATTTTGGATAGCTTATAAGTAAATTCTATTTTTGTTTGTTCGAACTGTGCTTTTGTTCCCAGGTGATTGCTGATAATGTTGCTGACAGTGTTAGGGATATTGCCGGTCTGGGATCCGATCTCTTTGGTTCCTATGCTGAGTGGTCTTGTGCTGCCCTTGTTGTTGCATCCATTTCTTCATTTGGATCAACCATGAGTTCACCGAAATGTTGTGCCCTTTGTTAGTTAGCTCAACTGGTATTATAATGTGCTTGATTACAACCTTATTTACTACGTTTTCTTAGAAATCAAGACTGTGAAGAAGATTGAGCCAGCTGATCATCTCCACTATGCTGATGACAATTGGGTTGCATCTTTGTCATTCATAGCTCTTCTGTCATTCACATCTATGTCCTAAGAGGCGGCTAATCATCACTTTATCCATTGTCTTAGCATAAGGCCCATGTATGATCCTCAGACCCAACTTCGGTCTTGGGGTGAAGTCTGCCTTAGTATGTTAGATTTACTATGACCACTTTGATCCTGATTCTATGGTGCTCTTCTTTTGTGAACTTGAGTGGCATTAATAAGACGAGAAGGAGGGAGGCATATGTTGTGCATGATCCCTTACAAATAATTAAGGATTCAGTGATTTAGTTTTCCGTTCTAAATGATATTGTTGAGCATGTTCTAAATGATACATTAGGAACTAAGCGGCAAGGATAATGGAATGAAGTCACCTTGCTATAGAACTAATCCATGCATTTGTTGAATATATAAATTGTTTTAGAGTGAGATAGCATGTGTCGTGCTTTGGAATAAAGTCTGTGTCGTGATTTATGGATCATTAATAGCCTCGTTTAGATTTGTTGCGAATGACTGATTCTTTTTATCATTGGCCATGGAGGGATGGAGTTACGGATAATATGTTGGGTGACATTCAAAATCATTGGCGAAGTGCTAGGGTTGGTTCACATAAAATTGGCTTGTTTTACATCCGATTTGGCGTCAAATAAGTAGCTCTATGATGTTTTTTTCCTGTTATGTTGTTATCTAGAGGGCAACATTGCTTCCATTCCATTGCTATTGAGCGTGCTTATGAATTTAAGGGTTTGGAAATCATTAAGCTCTTTCCTAAACTCCCAACAAAAAAAACATTTGGCGCACGTTTTGTTTGTTGGCCGTTTGGTTGCAAAATACCCCCTCTTATTCCACATAACACTCCCAATTCATTGAAGGCACTAGAATTAAGGTGGTGAATTAAGTAAGGTAAAATATTGTGGTGAGGTGAGGTGATTGGAGAGAAGGAAGGGATTATTATGGGGTGCATTGATTAAAATAAGTATTGTTGTGCGGTAAGGTGATTAAAATAAGATAAAATATGAGTATTGTGGGGGTATTGTTGCGGGTTAGGTGATTAAAATAAGTACAAAACTTTATTAAATAAGGAAAGAGGGAAAGTATTGTGAATAGATGAAAAAGGAAAGAGGAAGGGTTATGTAGAATAGGATGGAGTATGCAATTGGTATTATGTATTCCTAGCCCGATGGTGATAGTGAACACACTGGAGGTACAAGAGCCTATCTTGAAGTTTTTAATTTTATTATTATAGCAACCCCCGATCTTGATTCACGAGGGGGCAAACAGATAACCATTTACAGTATTATTCTTGTTTACCAATTACTATGTAGCTCTCAAATGTTCAAATCATGTATATGTCCTCTTAGTCATTCAGAGTAATATTAATAGTCTCTAAACAATTTCTTTGGTTCTAGGTAACAATCCTTTTCAGCTTCATTACAATTTAAAAAGTTGCTGGTCTTGCGATCCATTGGATATTCAGAAGAACAAGTAGACATTGAACATCTTTTCTTGACAGATTATGACGAAGGGAAATCTCCATTGTTTAAACGGATGGTGGATGAGTATAGTAACTAGTTTTTCCTGTATGTATAAATACTCGTTTTATTGCTTGTCTACTGATTTGTGCTTAATTGATTATCATAATTGTAAATGGCACTTGTTTGTGCTTATCCTAAAATTACACGTTTGTCCCCATAAAAAGAATTGCAGGAATCTTCGATTTGGCAAGGAATATGTGAACGAAAGTGATTATTCTTTTGTCGGCAGTACAAAAAAAAATGTAATTGGTTAGATGCCCACTTAAAATATATGGGCAGCTTTGGTCAATCTTTGTAATCATTATTACACCCTCTCCTCGATCATACATATCGCATATGTATTAACAAAGAGTGAGAAAAACATCCAACTTTTACTCTTCAAGTACTCTGTATGTAGCAATACTTGGCTCGTAGGATAATATATGCACCACAACACAGACGAAAGAAAGACACCAAATTGAATCAATTGAACTATCTTGGGGCATCGCGCGCTAATATATAATTAAATCAAATACCCAACAGATATAATCATACCTAAATATCATTCTATTATTACAAATAAGTTTTACTTAAAAGCATCTGAAAATAAGATTTGAGAAACTGATCTGAAACTGATTGAAATCCGCAAAACTCATATTAAGCTTTATTGTAGCTTGAGGTTATACCAAATTCACCTATAACCTAAAGTCTGGTGAGCGAGGTTATGGCTGAAACAAGTATAATCTTACTCGTCCAAACTGTTTCTTTGAATAGCATTATGGAAAGACGAACTATACTATCCAATCTTCCTTGAGATCTTCAGTATGAAGTTCATCCCTTCAATCTTTGATTATGAGCCTTTCCTAATCACGAGCTCATTTTGTTCACAAATACTCACTAGTATATTGTAATCGAGTTCAATCTATCAAAACTATCAAACGATTACGAGCAATGGATATATATAATAGCATACACACTTATCGTGATCATCAAAACATAAACTATATCACGGATATAGTCCAACACCTTCCTTTTTTCATTATTGTTACAATTTATTACTTAAATGAAATCAAGGGATCTAGATCCCTTAATTATGCACAATTTTATTCTAATCACGAGGCTAAACTACAACGAGTAGGGTAAATCGTTGTAATTGCAACACTCTTTAGTTCACTCGTCAAACCCCATGTATGCATCGACTTCAACTTGTTCATTTATTAAAAGTGAATGTCAGTACGTAAGTCATGATATTAAGACATCACACGAGGCACATGGATACATGTTACGAATATATATTAAACAGACCCATCAAAGAACTTTATTTACATTTTACTTAGTGTCAACAAAGTTTGTTTCACCGTTTGGTGGTAATCTTTAGACCTGAGTATTTCACTATTCTGTACTTGTAAACTGCTAGTTTTCACATCACCAAACGTCAACCGTGGCTGGCGGCTATAAAGAACTGGGCTTGTAATGGATCATATGATTGGATGTGGTTTGCCAATATGGAATTTGCTCCACTTTTATGAAAGGAATTTATCATCTTCGGCCTCTTAAAAGAGTGTGAATTGTTTAAGTCCATAGCCGTGCCTAGATTAGGTGAAAGTCAGTCGTCTGATGTAACAATTCAGCTCATAAATTTGGGAAAAAAGATAGAGATTTATATGAATGACACTTCTCCTACCCTATTCTCATCTGAAAATATACAAGTAAAGAGATTATGGTGTGTTATAGGACATAAGTGCAAGTGGGAGACAGAAGGAGTTAGTATGCCCATATGTTCGAAATATTGTGTAATTGATTAATTTTATGTACTTACGATGTTCGGCTAGGTGTCGCTCGTAGTCTGAGTCCTAAATGAGTTAGGATACGAGTAGTATTAATCTACCCTACAGGGTCAGACACTAGATGAGTTTAGGGAAATATTATAATTAATATAAATTAATTATAAAGGTAAATGAATAATATCCCCTCCCTCCTGTGAGATCCCTGAAAAAAATCTCAGATCTTGTATATAGAATATAGGCAGGAGTCGCCAGAAGGTTTTATAAAAAAAATTACAAAAATAATTTTAATAGAAAAGCCCCTTTTGATCCCTGGAATGGGGATTGATCCATCACTCCAGCCTAAACCAAAGATTGCGGATTCTTGGGTAAAGGTACAGTCAGGGAAGGTGTTAGGCACCCTGTAGATACCCGTATTTGTCGATATTGACATTTATAGAAAATCCGACAAACACCCGATGATGATAGGACAACTCGTATTTTAAGTTTGACCGTGTCATTATTTAAGTTCATTTTTCGATTAAAAAGAATGTAGTCGATAAATATTTTATTTAAATGATATTTAAAATTAATATTTTGAATTCTTCGATAAATTCATCTTATTCAACTTGAGTTTATTAAATAATTTTATTGAAAATAAAATTAAATGTTTTAAGTTTGAATTTATTTCGATTTGAAAAATCGCGTATTGAATTTTAATTCGATTTGATAAATCATTTTAATTTGATTTGAAAAAACATTTTTTTGCAAATGTCGTGTTTGACTCGATGAGTCATTTTCCAAGTTTAAGAGTCGTGTTATTTTTTCAAATTTAAAAGTCGATTTAAAAAGTTAATTTAAAAGTCGATTTTAAAACTCGATTTTAGCTCGTTACAGGCCCAATTTGGACGCGGTTTTGAGCCCTTTTTGAGCACGAATTTCGAGGCCCACTGTCACCCATCCTCTATCTCATATACCCCTACATAAACCCCAGCAAAACCTCAGCCCAACTCGTCAAATTCCACTCTCAAAAATCAAGCCAAAGCAGCCCACCACCACGCACCCGTGCTCTGTTTTGGCAGTAGGTTTCGAGCCCTATTTGGACTCAATTTCCTCTTTTCCAAGCCACCACACCCATCTACATTCATCCTTGAAAATTCCTCCATAAGCCGACTACCAACTCCTAGCCAAAAACCCCATGAGTCAAGCCCTAAACCGAGCCAAACACGTATCCTACCCAAACTGCTATTCTTTGAGCAAACCCTACTTCAACTCGGTTTCTACCCTTATAAATACCCATGTATGAGCACGATTTAGCAAGGCTTAGCAATCAATATCAACTACCCAGTACCCAAAATCTCACAAACCTCCCAAAAACCCTAGAAAAGAGTCAAGACAGACGCTCGAAAACAGAGGCAGAATATCCCTATTTTCGAGTTTCTACTTCGTTTTCTTCCTCGTTTTTCGTGCCTAATTCATCTCAAACCTTATTATCTCTTTACATATTATAAAAAATCAATATTCCTAGTTTCCAAAAATCTTTCGGATTGAAAATTCATTAAGAAACGAAGTCGTGGTGAGCATACAAAGTTGGGTGCGCAAGACGGGTTCAAAACATGTTGTGTTCGTGTTTTTTCAAATTCAAATTCAATTGTTTTCGTCAACGACGGCCTCTCGGGATAAATTCTTATAATCGATTACGACTTAAAGATACTAGTCAACGACACATATAAGTTGAGGGTGCCAAATTTCTCTCCTTTTCCCTTTTATTTCATTTTTTTTTACGATTTTTTTATTAATATTGTTTTATTTCTATTTCGTAATTATTTATCGTATTGTAAATATTATTGCTAGTTAGAATTGTTAAATTATGAACTATAATAGTCCGAGTATGAGTTAAGGTGCACTATTAATTATTCGCGTTGACTTGGATTAAGGCATATAATTCGTCTGAAGTGACCGAAAGCCTTTAGTTCATGATCATCTTACTTTCAATAGATGACAATTTATTTAATATGAAAATCGAGTCGCAAATCGATGAAATCGAGTCCAAAATTTGTCCTATTCTATTCGGCCATGAAACGTTTCTATGACTTACAATTGACCTATATTTTGTTTAAATTGACTAATTGACGACTTATTTAACAAATGAATGAATTAGACATTAGGTTTGATTATTATGACTAGATCGGATTACTTTGATTAAATCGATGATTTTGACTAATTAATCTAATTGATAATTAGGGTTTAATGACAAGACCTAATAATTTGATTAAATCGATGATTAGAACTGAGTAAGTAGTCCATTAGTTGACATATGGCCGACGGCCATGTATCGCTCTTTCCCTCTTCAATTCGGTTTTTCTAAACCGATTTCAACGATTTGCAATTCGATAGTGTTAATGAAATTAACCTGGGATGTTTTGTGCTTTTTTATTTGAATTTACTAGATAGAATGTCTATTCGTTCATTTAATTAGCATTCACATGTTTTTATTATAAAATAATATTATTATTTTGCAATTTATCGTAGTTAATTCGCATGATTAGAATTTAAATACGGGTCGATTTATGTTTTGACCGTGTCACCCTTGGGTCGTGTGCCACCTTCCTCTTTTGACTCAGAGTTTGTCAATTGTTGCTTGTTTTGATTTGATTAATGTTTATGCGATATTTGTTTGAATCACATGCAAGAATGCTAGATTTAATTTATCGTATTATGCATTGTTTCGCATCATATGCTAGGAT
>JAOWBH010054806.1:0-15184 GCA_028566215.1 Silene coronaria
CCCGTATGGCAATAAACGTCAAACTTATCTAGCAAGCCAACCGTTACTGTCAAACGTGGATCAACTGATTAAAACACCAACACAATAGTGTACCCTCGTGAACCTTGAGTTTTATAAGTGTTACTCGCACTAATTATTGGAGGACACAATCCCCAACAAGATCTATATGGTCCAACAGGATATGTGGGTCTGATTTGGGCTTTTATCCTCTTTAAATTATAAATTTTATTTTTATCTTATAATGTATGTTTAATTAGTTACTATTGCTTATTAATTATTAATTATTAATTATTATAGTTGGTTTAGAGACGAGTAAGACAGGTATAAGCGGAGCGGGAAAATGCGGGGCGGGGCGAGCGGGGTGGGTGTGGGGCAGGTCTCATGTGATATCCGCACCCACCCCACAACCCGCGACGAATGGCACTTTTAAAAACCATCCCCGCACCACCACCCGCCAAATCACTACCCGCACCAGCCCTAAGTGGGGTGGGTGCGAGGCGAGACCCGCCAAAACCCGCCAAAACCCGCCCCCACTGACATCCCTATCTGTGATGCTTACTTCCTTGGGAAACCGAGATGGTGATACCTTAGTCTATTAGGGAAGGACTTGCTAAAGGCTACTCCCCAGTAGGCTGGGGTGTTACAAAGGCTATATCACTCGAGATGGTGGTCATCTCGAGCGGGATGCTCCTATGTCGTGGCTCCAGCTTGAGCAGGATAAGGGTCATCTTAAGCGAGGTGCCCTTCAACTTCTTTCTTCCTTCTCCTCTTCTACTTTGTCCCTCTTTATTGACTACGACCTTCGGTATTGTCCTTCTCCTTACGTCTAATGTGCACGAGTCGTCAATTGGCCACCAATATGAGCATAAAAGACGAGATTTCCGCCTCATTTAGCTCATTTCCTACAAATCACATAAAATAAAGTAGAAATGCAAATAGAAAGCTTTTGGCCATAAAACCGACTATAAATAAGGCGAAATGCATACAAAATAAGGCTAGTTAGGGGATATAAAACACGTAAATTAGAACCACATCATAGTACATAGAGAACATATGATATTATATAATTCATTATGTAGACTTTAGCGGGATATGGGCCGCGCTATGGATATTTAACTATGTAATTCATTAAACATGTTATTATATAAAATGTTACTTAATTGGAGTTCCAGTTCACTGCCTCGGGAAACCAAGATGGTGACATTCTCGATTACCTCGGCCGAGGTAAGAGGGGGTATTACACCATGTCTCGTTCAAGCCCTCATTTGAACAGCTCTATCTTGAAAATGATAGCACAATAAAATAATGAAAGGAATGACCTTAGATAGGCAAGACATTGGGTGATAGAATGCCCAAATCCGACTTTTTTGCATCCATTTCGCTACAGCAGTGGGTAGTGCAAAATTTAGCACCAAATCGTAATATGGGAATGAATGAGGACTCGTGGCCTACGCATTTTTCTATTGTTGTTTGGTGGTTATGGAAGTGGCGGAATTGTCGGGTATTTGGCCGAGCTGATGACGTCCCAAATAATGCGTTCAACTTTCTTATGCAACGTATTTGGGAGATTAAGAATGCGAAGGATTCACTGGATGGTATACTCAACACAAACAATCAAATGAGACAAGAAATTTTTGTAAGATGGCTAGCACCCCCGATTAACTGGATTGCACTCAATATTGATGGAGCATCCAAAGGAAACGCGGGTTTGGCAGGTGAAGGAGGTGTTTTTCGGGACACTGCATGTAATTTGTTACTAGCTTTTTCATAAAATATTGGAATGGCGACGGTCACGAGGGCCGAGATGATGGCCTTGAAACGAGGCCTTATGTTAGCTAAAGAACGTATGTTTCCTCGGATAGTTATTCAAACCGATTCAAAAGTAGTTATGGAGTTCCTCGAGTCGGGTAGGGAATCGCCATCAGCCCATACCCATTTGGTCCAAATTTGCAAATGCTTCCTCAATGAACATCCTTGGAATATTGAGGTACATCACATCTATCGAGAAGCTAATAACTGTGAAGACTGGCTAGCTAACCGTGGAGTGTCTCAAAATCAGCAACTAATGCTTACTGAACCGGATGGTATACCGAGGCAGCTCTTTATGTTGTTGCAACAAGACATTGGTGGTGTTTCATGGCCTAGAATAGTTCTTTGTTAATTCTGTTTTTGTGGGTCGGTTTGTGTTTAATTGTTACTTTTTATTTCTGGGTTTTCCCACTTCTTATTACCAAAAAAAAAAAAAAACAATAGCTCTAACTGATATACACTATAATGTATGGGGTATTGGTGATAAATAAACAACTTAAAAAAATAATAATAAAAATAAAAATTATAAAAAAAATAAATACTCATTTTATAAAAAAAAAAAAAAAAAAAAAAAAAATAGGCCTATCGTCTAAATAAATTGAATATCCTACTAATCATGTTGTACATATACTTGCATACAATTTTACAAACTATAAAAAACCTTCTTGTACATTTTTTATACGGTTTAAAAGTAATGAACACACAAATAAAAGCACTTTTTTTTATAAATTAAAATAACTAGATTGATCCTCAATGACTGGACCATCCTATTTCATTCTTTCAGATGAGCGACGAACGTTAAAGATAGGCCTGTCAATGATATGAGTTGGCTCGTTGAGCCATCGGAATCGGCTCGGTCAAAGCTCGGCTCGTGCTCGTTGAAACCGAGCTCGAGGCCGAGCTTAAGCAAGGCTCGGCTCGGAAGCTCGTGTGGCCTAGTTTGTAATTTTTTCTGTATAATCTTTATATTGAATATTATTTTTATTTCAAATTATATGTTATTTAAACATTTATATAAGTATATTATAATATGATATTTTTGGTATTTATAATCTTATTTTTTATTTATATATATATATATATATATATATATATATATATATATATATATATATAGTTAGTTAGATTTAAAAGGTGAGAAAATGAAAATATAATGACAAAATGAGCTCGATTCGAGCTCGAGCTTCAATTATTTAGGCTCGACGAGCTTGAGCTAAAAAATTTGAGCCGAGCTCGAACTCAGATCAGCTCGTTTACACCTCTAGTTGAAGCCATCAACTTTCAAATCACCTTTAAAAAGTTTAATTGTTTGGAGCTTTCTTAATTCTTTTTTATGTTTATGTGGGTGAGTTCAGAAATTTTATGGTATAACTCGGATTCTTTAACACAAAACTCGAAAACTTCATTATAAAGCACGAATTCTACACCACCAATTTTAGTACAACTGGTTGTTTAGTCTATTAACTAGCACATGAGTGTTCAACAGAGGCCATACAAAAGGAGGATCATTAAGTTTTGGGATATTCTGCGATGTAGTCTCAAATTTTTCGGTTTTCTATGGTGTACCGCTTCATTTTTGAAATTCTATGATGTACCCCTAAACTCTATACATTAGTCTATTTGACCTTTTTTTTATCTTTGATATGTTAATTTCTTAATTGATCATTAAAGCGTTTATTTAGCATTTCAATTACTCGACAATCTCCTCGTTTACTTATTAATTCGACGAATTACCCATTAATCCACCAAATAGTATACAAATCTAACTAAAAATTCATCAACTCTGTATTATCATTTCATGAATCATAACTAAGGTTTGTAATAGTAATTTGTGCTTATGAAAAGTGATTTGTAATATTTTTCATATAGGATGGTGATACAACATTAATGGGTAAGAATAAAAGTCAAAATACGGTTGTTTGATAGTGATAAAGTTATCAAAGAGTTAAAAGAGGTCACGATAAAGATAAGTAAGAAGTTTATGGGTACAATGTAAAATATAAAAAAATATAAGGGTACAACATAGAAAACTGAAAATTTCGAAGGTACACATAAGGATATCCTTTAAGTTTTCTTACTTTTTCAAAAATCAAAAAGAAAAAAAAAAAACAAGAAAATTCACATGGTATCGCTAAGATTTGACATTTTGTACAAAATACCGAATTTTTTTATTCGGAAAACTTTAAGAAGTTATAACTCGTGTTTACCATTTAAGAAAGTGACGATTATTTTTCAAATCGATCATCTTTTTGGGAACCACGATTTGAAATTTTATTTTATCATATTTGGATCTCATGGCTAAGACTTTTTGTTGGTGAACTTTTTTTGATCGAGCAAATTTTGAGTGACCATGTTTTTTGGTCACGAGTTCCAAACTTGACAAATATCCTTTTGAAATCATAGACTCAAAAAATGATCGATTTGAGAAAAAAAATTCTTAGTTTCGGAACTCGTAAATATGAGTTATGAGTTCTTAAAAGTTAAAACTTTTCGGATAAAAAATTGGGAATTTAGCGCAAAATATCAAATCTCTAGGGGGTATCGCGTGAATTTTTCCGAAAATAAAAATTAAAATAAAACATTTGATCGAATGTCCTAAAGTGAGCCACTGAGCCCACAGCGAGAGTTTAGCCGTTAGGCGTTAAGTAATTAAAATTGTGAATACGTAAATTCTTGTTCCCACACTCTTACATTGACATTGGTGCCGTTGTTGTCTTCTCTCGTCGTCGTCGTCTCACTTCTATAGACCATAGCTATTCCTTGACAAATTCACATTCACCCCATTCACGCTTTAATAATTAATACTAATACTACTACTACTTGAGCTTCACCGTTTAGTTTTATCAGTCTACTTCCGACATTTAAATTCAGGTATTTTTTACATTCTCCTTATTTCTGTTTCAAAATATGATATGTTTGTTTCCTGAATTCTACTGTTTTATAGATTATACTTTGACAAAATCCCCCATACAACAATATACATTGTCCAGTATTTAGCATCATCATGTAAATATGCAGCATTCACTTCATTTTTTTGGTTTACTAATTTCAGAACATGTTGTCCCCAAATGGACAATCTTGATTATAATATTCCCCCTATTAAATCTTTTTTATTTATGTAAACAGAATATTACCGAGTATACAAATATATATTTTCTTGGAAACAGATTTTATTACTATGATAATGATAATAATAATAATAATAATAATAATATTGTTATATGGTAGGAATAGTCTTCATCTAGGTTATCGGACTAGTCTTAGTACCTGGTAATAATACGACAAGTCTAATACCGTTTTGTTATGTTATCATCTTACACTGGTTTTTTTTTTTTTTTTTTTAATAATTGAGTAGCGTTTGGTTAATAATTTTGATGATGACGGGGATTTGAATTCAAGGTTGTAGACTTTATTAAGTATCAAGTGCCTATTTTCAAATTATTTCATCGTGTCAACACAGACACAGCTGGGATTCTGGTGAATCTACATTTATTGGAGCATTTAAATTTAAAATTAAGTACTGCATAGATGGCATCAAGATATCATTACCCCACTATTCCTGACTTTTCTGCTTTCTTCTTAATTAATTTATTAACTTAGGGTGTGTTTGGATAACAAAAGTGGAGGGAAAGGCAGGGGAGGGGAAAGGAGGGAAGGGAAAGGGAGACAAGAGAATGGGAGGGAGAATGGGTTATGGGTGTTTGGATACAATTTTCCTCCAAATCTTGCCCCTTGTGGAGAGATTTTAATTAGGCTTGGAGGAAGGAAATTGAATCCCTCCAAATCTCTCCACCTCCATTTCCCTCCACCCTCATTTGATATCCAAACAAGGGATTTTAAATCCCCTACTCTCCCTCCCTTTCTTTTCCCTCCAAATCACTCAATTCAAACACACCCTTAATGATCACGGTGCACCATTTTCTAGGACCATACGATTCCGAACGAGTTATCAGCAGCTGTAGGAAAAATTGACGGAAATAATCCAAGTTTGTCCGATCTGCTATTTTATCCCCGAGTTTTCACTTGCCCGCCTAAATTATCCTAGTCTTTTTAAATGTAGTAAGTTTGAAATACTATCTGTAATGAAGTGGGAAGTAGCATTAGATTCCTTATTCTATGTGATGCGATAAATAAGTTTTCGGAACAGGGATTTTTGAGCAGTTAACTTGAATTATGGGAAGCATAATGATATCAGTAGGCGTACTTTTAATATTAATTGATGATTGATAATGCTTCATATTAATTGATTTGTCAAATAGTTGAGCAGTCGCTTTCTTCTGTTGCTAAAAGAATGATTTTAAAATGATGGGTTTTATAATTGTTTTATCTACCGGTAATGCAATCCAGTATCTCCCAAAGTCCCTTGCTTTTTCCCTGCAGCAATGACACTGTCGGTTGGGTTTTAACATTAACAGGCATTTGGTGCTAAGGATGCAAAGAAGTCAGCTGTTGAACACAATTTTCATCAATAACAATTTTGAGTTTTCTTAGGTAATGTTTTAGTCTTTTATAAGCTCGTAGTAACTTAAATGATGTATAATTTGATGATTGAAGCATGGTGTAAAGAGACTTCTAACATGATTTTAGTATCTTATGTGACTTTGAAGTCAAGCTCAGGTTGGACAAAAGTTTCAAGAAGTCTGCCTCTAAATACAAGGTAATATTCACGTATCGTGCTTGGCAACTTTTTTTTTTACTTTCAATCCCTCTTATGCAAATTGTTCCTGCAATGGCTCTCTTGGATGCAAATTGTTCCTGCAATTGTTCCTACACGACTCTTTTTTTTTTTTTTTTCCTGTGGCGTTCTTCTGTAGCTTTTTGACGTGTCAATTGTCAATTCGACTATCAGTTTTGGCTGCCAAATGCATTGCCTGTTGAACCCGTCAAAGTGGTTGGTCAATGACTCAAAGCCAATAAGGTGTACCTTGTTGGTACTTCGTTTAGAATGTATAGCAGGCCATAAATAGTTTCTGGTATAGATTGGAGGTCACTATAAGATGATGTTTGGGATTGTTGGCCAACTAAACATTTGGTAGCTTCTAGTTTGACCATTGTTTTTTCTTCGCTAACATAACCACAATGATCATATGATAGTGATATCACGTAGACAATTCAAATTTGGTGAAACTCTTGCAAGGGCTCGGTTGTTCTTTTAAGCCTTGATTAGTGAGTGGTTGAATGATCAGTTTGTGAATGCGACTATACTATAAATTTTACGAGTTAGGGTCGAAGGAATTCGCTAACCTTTGTTCCAAGCTTGATGGGTGAGTGTCCAACCTTAATCTGTAAACGGGTTTATGCAAAGTTCTTTCTGTTGTTGTGCTGCATGATGCAAAGGCTGCCTTTAGTATCTAGAATTAGGTGTATTTTACTTGGTAGTTACAAGGTCATAAATCAAAGTTTTGGACATGATGTGCCAACCGTATTTTGTGTGAAGGTATGCAAGGTCATCCCTTTCCTTTTCACTCTTATCATTAACTTTCATACTTCAATAAAGCATTCATACGTTTGTCACTTTGTGTAAGGTTTCTTTCCTGGACGTGTTCGTTGTCTTTTAGAAGTAACTTTTTCTAACTGAGTGCCCAGAAGCTCTTCTATCTGCTTAATTGCCATTGGGTTCAATTTTGGAGCTCTTCTGTTTGCTTTAATGTGTGTATATATTTGTCTTTCTTGTGGCAGAAGCTCTGTACAGTAGCAGGAACATCATGTATTACATAATGCAGTTAATCCAAGTGTAAATTGTTTGATGCTTGCTTGTGTTCTGTTAGATGTCAAGGTAACTACTGTATATGATATCAGCATCTTCACTCTAATTTTAATGAGTTTTATCAGAGCCTTCTTTTATTGATTTTCTTTTGTTTGGTTGTAAGAACTTTTGAAGATGAAGTTGCAAGTGCCTCTTTCTTCAGTCCTGATCCTGGTTTTGATTCAACAAGTAACATGTTAGTAATTCAGTCTAAACTGTTCTCTCTTTCTAACTTCGTTAACTTCGTGCAGGGTCATCGTCATACATAGTATTCTATATCTTTTGCAGTTTTGCCTAAAATTACAAACATAGAGATTGCCAGCAATTTATTATTATTATTTTAAATTGCCAAAGATTCATTATCTTATCGGGTATCGGGATAAACCTTTCACTGCTTTCATAAAGTAGATCTGATTTTGCCAGGAACAGAGGAGAAGGTTTTGCCATTTGAGCTGGAGTTTCTTTGGAACATGGTCATAATTGGTCCCATTTTGTTATCTAACGCCTCTTGCAAGACGGATTTCCAAGCTTTCATCATGTTATTTCTTTTTAAACTAAGCCCCTCATTCCCTCAAGAATCGACAACCAAAACTGTAAAATATTGTTGCTATTTTACCTATCTTCCTCGTCTTGGTCTATAGTAGCTGTTTGTTTCCGGAAGAAATTTGGTTAGCAGGCCTTTCTGCTAATGGTTTACGTATTTGAGGAAATAAAAGAAAAAGAGAAAGAGAAAGAGCATAGATTACTAACATGAAAATCAACCCAAATATCATATTTCAAGAATAAATTCAGAACTTAATTCATTTTGGAATCTCCTCTGAAATTCCAGCTGCATCCTCTGCTGTGTGTTTAAAATATGAATGGATTTCAGTTTTCATCCTTGTACTATGAACAAAATCACTACATTAGATACATGTATGTGTTAGATGCATGTAGGCAGAAGATCATTAGTAATATACATGTGTTTATTTGATGTATTCACGTATCTATTTTCTACAATAAATATACAACTATTATGTTTTAGAAACTAAATATGTTCGCCCCATTAGATTAAAGTTATTTTCTTAAAACAACGGTTTACTGAACAACTTCTCTATATTGTAAACATAATGCAGTGGACACAAAAACTTCACTATTTATCCTGTATATATGAGAAGCATTTCGAGAATATTTGTTTTTGTTATTTCTGTAATGAATCTAGGAAGCAGAATTGATTCCTTTCTTATTGGTTGCAGCACAGATCTCAAATACATCTGAAAGTAGCTGGACATGTATATGCTCTACAGTTCATCAAGAAATGCAAGGTTCCATCATTGCAGGCAAATGCTCAGGATCTTGTGACTGCGGACCTGGTATGCCAGTGCGCTCTTCCTGTCATTTGAAATTAAGAACTTCACAGTACAACATCATTACCCAGACCCCTAGTGCCTCAATGGCTCCCAAAAATTGCGAGTTGGGAGTCGGATGTACATAGTCTTAGCCCCTGTGGTAGCAACACCAAGACGTCTCTGTATGACTCATAGTGAAAACTACATCAAGAATTACATTGAACAAACTGATATGCACAGTAAAAGACCTGGAACCAATTTAATGACTCTTTGGCTCAATTGGAAATATTTTTTTTTCATTTGATTGTTGTAATAGCTTATTCAATGCATGGGAGAACAAATTTTCCAGCTCCAATAAGTGGAACCGGAATATGATGTTACCCGGCATGAGATCTGGATTTCCTTCTCCTTTCTGGAACTTAATGCGATTTTTTCTGTTCAAACAAGCAGAGTCACCTGGCAATAAGTGGTCGTGTATCTGTGATGGTGGTCAGTTACCTCTTTTGGCGACATATAATCTGAACAGTGACTGCTTTACTTCCTGCAATTGCAGCTCTGGTATTGTTCTGATATTTTAATGTGGTTTATGTTAATCGCTTACTAATTCAGAGATGGATGTGTATCTGTTGGAAGGGTTTTCAGTTTTCTTCAAATTTTCTCCTATTGAAACTTCTTATGATTTACTCTTTTATCCCCTTAATCCCAGAACAACATTCTAGAAACATTAAAATAGAACTTCATAACCAGTTCTTCGATTCACTTTGAGCCAATTCGATAAGTCAAAACTTCAGATATTCTAGACGCTGTGAGTTCAAGACTCTGCATCCCCTTCTTAAATATTTATCATCCTTCATAATATGGCTGTTATTCTAAGTTATTTATTCTGAACCCAGCCCGAAAAGAAAATCAGTAAATGCCTCACATTGACAATCACAACGAAGAGTTTTGGCTGGTTCAAATTAAGAACGTGACTGCCTGCAAAATGTGAGAGATTTTATATAAGATTTAGAAGTCTTCACTATAATAATAAATACTCCTCCTGTCTCAATCATTTGTTTACCTTTGATAAAAAAAATACCCCTAAAAAGGAATAAAAAGGTAATCAAATAATTGAGACGGAGGGACTAGGTAGTATCAAGTTTCCAAATAACTTTCAGCATAGCTTTAGATGAAACCACGGAAGAGATGAAAATGTCATTTTTTAGTTCGATGTTTACAATCATACAAATAGTTCGTGCTTCGGAGAACCACTTTTGGTTTCTTTTTTCGTCGAATAACCACTTCAGACATCGGAGACTAACGTCAGATTCATATATGGAGGACATTGGTTTGTTCTTTAAGACAAATATGTCTGAAACCTATGAGATGGTTCCTTAACTTGCCTTATAGTCATATGGAATCACTGGATCCTTTTTTCATTTCATCTATGGAGGACATTGGTCTGTTATTTTCAGACTGAAACATAATGTTTCATATGATTTCATCTCAAGGAACATTTTACAACTTTTTTAACAGGAGTCGTTTCTGATGCACATCCTTCCCAAAAGCACATCTTCAGCAAAACAGTTGTGATCATTCTCTTTGTATGTTTGGTGCTTACTACATTGGCATGTATTGCATCTTTGGTATGGTACTTCTATCAAAAAGACAAGCAGCACTCTCAAAAGATATTATCTGAGAAAGCATCTAGCTACAATAGTGCGACTGACCTAATAGGACATAAGTCTCTTCCTCAGCCTCCATCCAGAGTTGCTGATGCCTTTATGACTGATTCCTTTGAAGGTAATGGTTTATTAATATTTTCAAGATTATATTCATTAAGTCACACATGTTTATTAGTTTATCTCAGCGTTGACACTAAGAAAACCCCAAGTATGAGTGATTTCCACTTAGTTGTCACGTGTTTCTTTTATTATGTAGTCAAGTTTTAAATTTTACAAGTTCGGTAAATTTAGCAGTGTAAAACATCATTTATCGAGAATCTGTGGGGTCTGTAGAACTCATATACTACTCTGTAGCTACAGCACGGGTCTATCTTCTCACTTGCAAGCTGACAATCAGAGCTAAACTGCCAAACTGCCAGTTAATGTTCTTATTCTTTGGCTTCTTCAGGACTTCAGTCGGTGTATGAATAATTTTTTGTAATTCATAAGAACATTTAAAAAAGAGGGAGTTTTGCCATTTTGCACTGTTCAAGCATATGGTATATATTGTATCTGCATCACATGTCATATTATCTTAATATCTTCTTGCAGGGTGTATTAGCATTGCTTCCCTTCTATTCAGACGAAAAAAGAGAAAAATATGTGGCGCTGTCATCCATTTTCCATATTCTGAATTGGAACAAGCAACAAATAAATTTTCTGATGCTAACTTAATTGGTGTTGGGGGAAGCAGCCATGTGTATTGTGGTCATCTTATAGATGGTAGGACAATAGCGGTCAAGCGGCTTAAAGCTTCTAACGAGCTGGATTCGGACACCGAGTTTTTCAGAGAGGTATCAGATCACTTGATTTTGCAATCTGTCCAAAAAAAAGTGTGACTTGTTCATGGTTTCCCAACATATTGCCTATAGCTTTATAGTGGCACAATAGTACATATGAGACGGTTTTATATGTGAGACCAGGTCATTAAATTCGGAAAAGTACCCAAACAGCCGCATATAAATTCGGAATACCCAAGTAATTTATTTGGTCACACGCATGAGACCCTCTTATACATGATTCATTGTTGTATGGGTGTCAAAAAGTATCATTTTCGGATAATAATTTTCAGGTTGAGCTAATATCAAGACTACATCACTGTCATATTGTACCGCTGCTTGGTTACTGCTCTCTATCAACGGGAAAACAAAGTGAGAGGTTACTTGTGTTCGAGTATATGGGGAACGGCAACCTGAGAGATTGGCTAGATGGAGCTACAGGAAATTACTTAGACTGGAGAACCCGTATCTCAATTGCTCTTGGGGCTGCTAAAGGTTTGGAGTATCTACATGAAGCTGCTGCCCCACGAATTTTGCACAGAGATGTTAAGTCTACAAACATTCTCCTGGATGAAAATTGGAGAGCAAAAGTAAGACGATCAATTGCTTGTTTATGTTATTTCGTCTTCCTTTATCTAATATCAAAAACCTTTTAGAAGATAGGCTCAGCAGAAGCTGTAAAAGACTTTGTTCATACATTATCAGCAGCAATGATATTCTATTTGTCCTCCACAAATTTTCATATGACATGGTTTCCTGATATGATCCACTCGAAACCAACTCAAAAGTAATAGGGTAGTTATCTTAATTTCATTTTGTTTTGAGTGTGGTAGAGGGATCTATTCGATAGGCTTTTTAGTTTCTCGTATATTGGTTTCGCTCCCATTAAATCAACACGAGACCGTATCTCAAGAGACTAATTGCCCAATTGTCTGGAGTGCAAGTAAGGGTGGTAAAAGAGGCTGCTATTGAGTGAAGAACTATTCTTGTGAGCCATCAAATCTTAACAAAACATAAGAAAATAATTTATCTAGAATGGGGATTCGTCTTTAGATTATAATAGTGAATTGCCTAGTCGGGTACCTAATTGGGTAATCAAGGACAGTTCCCATCTTATTTCCACAGTTTATGTATGATAGTTATGACTCCCTGACAACTTTAATGGTTTGCAATTTGAAGGTAACTGATCTCGGTATGGCAAAACGCTTAAGCACCGATGGTTCAGCCAGCTATTCCTCCTCTCCTGAACGAATTCAAGGAACCTTTGGTTACTTTGCACCAGAATATGCCATTATCGGGAAAGGTTCACTAAAATCAGATGTTTTCAGCTTTGGAGTAGTTCTTCTAGAATTGATAACTGGCCGGGCACCTATATTCAGTTTATCAAACATTGAAGAAAGCCTTGTCCTCTGGGTATGTATTTTGTTCTTATTATTCTTGTCAATGGCATGAACTTGTCGGCGATGAAAATTCTTCCATCTACCCATGCAATCACCTCCAACGCCACCATTACCATAATGCCTCACAGACTCCCATTATCAGTAGGGACTAGGGAGGTAGGTCGCATGACTATGTACACAACCTTACTTTTGCATTTAAAACACAGAGAGGTATGACACATCATGGAAATCTTCTTGTGATTTGCACCTACTGTTACTCACTGTAAAAAGAAGCCCGGACTGTTTAGTGAGTGTTTGTTTTCACTAAATATGGAAACCAACAATACCGCAGTCAAAATTTAAACCCAAACTCAGATTATAGCCATGTGGCTTTATAACTCAAATCAATAATAGGCATGAATATTATTTCAATAACTGTTCCTCCCTCCATCCCATTTACGTTGTCCCCTTTTCCTTCATGGTTCGTCCCAAATTAGTTGTCTCTTCTAATTTTAGAAAGGAAAAATAGGTAACATCCACTATAACCCCTACTTAAGAGTTCAAATATTCCTTTTAACTATTACTCCCTCAATCACATCCTCATTTTCTTTTAATTTTGGGGGTTAAATTGTTATTTTATCACTTTCTCTTAAAACATTCCATTAAGGAAAGTTAGACAATATTATCGGGATGGAGGAAGTATATTACCTGCCTACTTTAATTTCACTGGCTAGTTAGCTGGCAAATGAGATGAAGACCGACATTACGTGTCAAGCAATTGCCTTTATTTTGCTGCAGGCTGCTCCTCGCTTACAGAATAGTAAGCGAGTAATATCAGAGTTGCCTGATCCTCATTTAAGTGGGGAATTTCCTGAAGAAGAGATGCAAGTTATGGCCTACTTAGCAAAGGAGTGCTTGTTGTTGGATCCAGAATGTCGGCCAAGTATGAGTGAAGTTGTTCAGGTCCTATCAACAATTGCTCCTGATAACTCAAGCCGGAGAGGATATTCCACAAATTTCTTTCAGGTAGAGACACTTGAGCCATTTTAATTTCTAATAAATAGGGATGTTTTAACCTCGTGTGACGAGTTCCACACTAAACAATAGACTTTAAGTTCTCTCATTAAGGAAAACAGAGTTAAGTACAATATATAACTACTAAAAATCAGTGAAGTAATTGTGGCACTTCGAGTAACATGGTTCAATTCCACATTCAGCTGTGGATGTGGGAAAAAAAAAAGATGATATGGTGATAGGTATGGTATGTAAGGGAAATTAATTTTATTCCATGTTGCTATTTTCGATCCTGTTGCCTGAAGTGATATTTGTCCAATTCACAGAGCTTGTCTCTTCAAAATGCGAGAAGTGAACAACTAGCTCGGGGGAGATCTGTGAATCAAGTCGAGGTTGTTGTAGATTCCGAGGAGCTTAAGCAAATGTGTCCAAGTAGGTGGTCATCAAGATCACTGTCTTTGGATGTAGACCGTAATCTCTTTGCAGATAGCATTGCGCAGCCAATCAATCTGTCATCAGTTCAGTATATAGACCGACTGCTACATTTGTCATCAACACGGATGTTTAATTATACTAATGGTGATGATGAGATGGTGGACTTGACAGAGCCTCGTTTAGAAACATTTTGTGTCGAGAATGGTCATTAGTCACGGCTTGTCCAGTCGAGGATGAATAATATAGGTGGTAGTCAAGCTTTTTTATAGGACACATGTCCAAGACTGAATCTTAGAAATTAAAATACAGTATGGTTATGAATCTTGTGGTGATAAATAAACGTGTGTTTTCCTGTAGTTGTAATTTGTTAAAAGAAAATGCACTTACAACTTATTTGTCACTCTATGGATAATCTATGTGCTTCAATTATGCACCGCGGCACCCAAACTCCAAAACAAACCACTCAACTCACCAGACGTAGTTTGAAGCCATCCTGCACTTCATCATCAATGATCAACCCGCGACTTATCCACCTTGTTAAGTGAGATATGTGCGAGAAAGCCTTATGGGAATGAGTGGTGATAGACTCAAATGGATGGGCTTAAGAGAATTGCTTGAGTGGTGATACACTCATACTAGCTAGTATTGATTATTAGAAATTTAAACGAATAAAAAATCGAACAAAGGCGAAATTTGAAGAGCAATCGACAAGGTTGAAATAAAAGAGGGAAAACTTCAATCTTCCTCGGATCTGGGAGATCCTTGGATCAATGACAATCGAGCACGCAAATCGGGACAAGAGAAGACGATCAATAGAATAAAGCTACGTTTTAGCAGAGGCGCAGCAGATGATGCAATCCTTCTAAGGGCGCATCACTTGATGCGTTCCTCCTGGGTGCCAAACAGCTTTACATGCTTAATTTCGTCTTTATTTTGGGTTTTATGAAAAGATCAAAAGTATTAGCTGTAACACATCGCATTTTTCGGTTAT
>JAOWBH010054917.1:0-15183 GCA_028566215.1 Silene coronaria
GAGTCATTCTAGACATAGAATGCTAAGGGTAACGAGTTCTTGGTGTTCATGTCACTACTTTGTGTCTTGACATGGCACGAGGTATTCGAACGGTTTCCAATTTTCCACAATAAATTGGTGGCGACTCCACAATTGCAAACGCTTGTTCCCAAGCGCCCCCGTGGCCCATGTCCACACTATCCTGAGGTACATTTTTTTAACTCGATTCATCTTACTCGTTTTTATAACTTAGAGAGCTGTGACATTACTTATACAAAATTCTTGTGTTGGACTACCCTTGAGAGACTGGGGATTTACAAGCCTGTTGCTGAATTTTTAAACGGGACGGGGATGACTGGGTTGACCACCATGAGTGCATTGACCTATGCGGAGCTGACCCTTGAGTTTTTCAGCTCCTTTACCTTTTCAGCTGCCGCTTATGCCACAGACCCGGAGAGCTCTTGTATCTCCTTTCGGTTGTTTAACCGGACTACCACCTGGACCTTAGCTGAGTTTGTTAGTAGGTTAGGTTTGTCTTCCCACGGTGAGTCAGATCCTCCTAGGAAGGTCCTACATTTACTTTGGCGGACCTTGGCACAAACCCCTTTTGAGGAGCGCAAGCTAGCTCATGTTCACCTTCCCACGACCCGTTACTTTTTGCGTATTCTTGGAGGGACGATTTTCGGCCGTAAAGAGCCTAACAACATTAATAATGTTGAGTTGTCGATTTTAGGGGGCTATTTAAACATTGATAGCGAGGGCCCCTTTGTTCTTAACATTGCTTATCTGACAACTCAACATTTTAATGCTGTCGGGAAGAAGAAGACGGGCACCATTACCTGTGGTGGCATAGCCACCTACCTCGCCCGTTCTATCTTCCCTTCTTTCCCCCGTGACTTGGCACATGTAGATAAGGAAAAGTACCTGGATGTTTCTGCCATGTTGGCAATGTTTTGGTTAGCTTCAGACCAGCGGACTTGGAAGATCTATGGTTCCTTGTCCGTGACCCTTCCGTTTCCCGACCTACCCCGTCTTACACCTTTGACCACTGTGAGGGGGAGGTTGCCTCCACCTTTGCCTTTCTACCACCTTACACTTGCTCCACCTACCACTTCCACTCCTAAGAAGCGGAAGAGACCTGAGACTGGAGAGGGATCTACACCGACTGAGGCTGGGCAGTCTTCCACGCCCACGCCTACACCGATCCCTATCCCCACTCCTTCTGTTACACAGACGGTCTACCCGGCTAATTTTGTTCCTCCTCCACCCTTTGAGACGTCCGAGGTCATTGACCAAGGGTGTCGTGACGGTTTGCTTCTTGAGTTGCTCACCAGGCAGGCTCGTATGGAGCGGGATCTAGCACTTACCTTGTTCCCTCTGTACGAGCATCACATGAGGAGAGGACGTCCCATTCCTGAGGGCTGGCCACACCCTTCTTTCTACCCGGCGGAGGGGTACCCGCAGCCAGAGAGCGAGGCCGACACAGCCGAGTAGGAGGAGAGGGCTAGAGCTAGGGCTGAGCAAAAAATCCGATTATCCAAACTGATCCGATATCCGATCCATATTCGATCCGAATTTTTGGATATCCGATCCGAAAGTTAAGTTTGGTTTGGATATCTGATCCGAAATCTTTGGTTTTGGTTTGGATATGGATATTAGAATTAAAACATTTGGATATCCGATCCGATCCGAAACTATAGTTTTCTAGTATAATTTCGAGAAAATAAAATTTTATTTGATACAACAACTTAATTAATGTTTAAAATATTACAGAAATATCTAGGTGCTACTTAAATTTTATGTCAATTTCATTAGAATAAGAATACTAAAGAAAATAATCATGTAAGACTATGAATATAATTGTGTTTCAAACTTAATTTTAAAGTAAATTCAAAAGTATGGATATCCGCATCCGATCCGATTATTTTGGATACCCGAACATTGGATACCCGAAACATTTGGTTTGGATATTGGATATCTAACTTTAGGATTTCTAATATGGATATCTGATCCGAATTAGCACTTTGGATCAAATACCCGATCCGTACTCTGCCCTAGCTAGAGCTGACGAGAGGAGGAGGAGGGAGCGGGAGCGAGATCCTGACTACACGGTGGTGGGTGAGGAGGACGAGGACCCTGTTGATGAGTAGCTACCGGTCTACTCACTTCCCCAGTTTTCTGGCTGGTTTGGGGAAGTTCGTCATTTTGTATGTGTTTTTGCTCCTTTATTTATTTTCGTCTCCTTATTTATTTATTTTATTCATTTATTTATTGGTTGTCTTTATCCCTTTCCCATTATATATATATACTGCTGGTGTATGCTGGACGACAACGAGGGCGTTGCCCGTTTTGGTTTAGGGAGGGTATTGCATCCTTTGAGTCTGCATTTTGCATTTGTCTTGCATTCCCGTTTATTTTTCTGCTTGCATTTGTATTTTATTTCAAAAAAATTAAAAATCCAAAAAAAAATAGAAAATTTCGAAAAACTCAAAAAACAATTTCACGTTTCATTTTGCATATAGGTTTAGTCGGAACGGTAGATTTCCATGATGATATTGCACTTTAACTTGTCATATCACTTGAGCCTTGCATCTAATTGGCAGTTATTAGCTTAGTCATGCGCATATCTACGAGTTAATGTTGAAAATATAGCTGATTGTATAGACTTGACCTGATAAAATTGGCAAACTGCTTTACAATTTCTGAGTTTTTAGAGTTGTATAACTGGTGTCATTCATGACCAGTTCATGTAGGAATTGAGAGTAGTACTCCTTGCATAGCATGTTCATCACATTTGCACATTTATGAGATTTGATTGCCTTTTGCTTGCATACATTTGGATTTGTGGCCGGTGTCACATGGAAGGAGGTGCTTACAATTTCCCCCTTTCTTTCATTTTCACTCATTTAGCTCCACATTAGCCAAAAATAGCCTTTTGACCCATTAGCTACACCCAAATTAAGCCTGCCTGTCAAGCTAGTTTAGTGTAATTTTTGTGGTATATTCTTATTGCTGCGAGTTTGAATTATCGTCATTTATATGGAGTTGGTAGGAAAACAAAGAAACGCGGGCAGGAAAATGAGAAAAGAATGAAAAAAATGAAGAAAAAAAAAGAGAAAAAAAAATGAAAAAGAAACAAAAACGTGAATCAGGAAGAGAAAAGAAAGAAAGAAAAAGAAAAAAAAAAGTTGAAATGAAAAAAAGTTTGTGACGGTCTTACTCCTTCGTTTTTATTTATATCGTTTTGAGGAGATTGTGTATTGGTTAGTGAGTTTTGTGCCAAAGAAGGGCACTTGTGTTCGATTTCTAGTCAGCTGAGAATTGGATAGTCTTATATGGTCCTGTTTAGGTGCTAGCTTGACGCTTTACCTCCACATTTCCATAATCTGTTTTGCCTTTTCATACCCGTAACCTCACTCTCCCATATCATTTGTAAGCCCTCGGCTGTGACGGACATTGTTGGTTGGAATGTATGTGCGGTGATTGGAATCGTTTATCATTTTTGTTGCATGCATGTTATATAGGTCGCAGTTTAGGTGAGTGACTGTTTCCTCTTCTTCTCTTACACATATACTTTCACCCTTTGCTTCATGAGAGAAGACTGGCCCGTGAGAGTCTGATTTTAATGGTCTTGCAAGGTCGACAGGTCAGCTTATTTATAGACATCATACAACTCGTTTGCGCATTGACTGCTGGAGCTATAACTGTTAATTTTTTATTGCATTAAATGGTTTAAGTAGACAAGTTATAGCTAGCTCTGAGTTTTCATATCCGTTCCATTAGTTTGTATTTAGTTTACTTGAGGACGAGTAAAGGTTCGGTTTGGGGATATTTGATACATGCAATTTATATAAACTTTTTAGCCTCTTATTGCGCGCATTTTTATGCCATTTACATTGCTTTGTATTGAAAAATGCCCCTAATTGGCTACTTTGGTTTGTTTTGTCTTAATTGCAGAAATGGATCCAAAAGTAGTGGAATCGTACCTTAGTCGCCCCACTTTGCATGCATTTTAAGGAGACGGAGATTTGGAGTAGAAGTCATACCTCGGGAAGCGTGAAGGGAGGTCCTTGGAAGGCAAACCAGACGAGTTTGATGCTGATCTATGTGGAAGACACTCGATCGAGAGCTTTGGATGGTCGATCGAGTGATTTAGCTGCTGCGGATGGTCGATCGAGTGGTTCCTATGCTCGATCGAAGATGGCTATTTTGGGAGTGTTCGATCGAGAGCCTCAGTTGCTCGATCAAACGGTTTTGCTGGATAAGTACTCGATCGAAAGGAATAAAAATCCTCAATCGAGTAGTTAGCTATAGTACACGGGTTAACTAATCCGTGTTTAGGTTTATCTTTTGTTAATTTTTAGTTCCCTATATAAGGAAGTCGTCATTAGGTCATAAAGACTACTTTTTAACTTCTTAACTTCTGAACACTCTTAATTACGTTTTACACTCAAACTTTACTCTTATTCTCGACTGCTACTTTGTTCTTTACGCCGGATTCGCTCTATTGTAATCTCTCTCTTCCTTTTAATCTTAATTCAATACTTTGTTTCTCTTAATCCTTGTTCTATTATTCTTTTGTTATTGTTGCTAATACAATTTAATCTTAATCTTTCTACTATGTCTACCCTTAGCATATTCATTGTTGTTGTTATTAATTTCAAAAGCATGAGTAGCTAATCTCTCTATGTTAGGACTAGGGGAGCCATGGTAGTAAAGTGATGATGTTGTGAATAGGCTAGATGATTTATTTGTGAGAATCTATGACCATAGCAATATAACTGTAACATGTTTAGTTGAGTGCACGCTTCTAAATAACTTTAATCTGGTTAATTTCGTTCCTGGATCGGAATATTGGAATGAACAGACCTGCTATGAATAGTAGACTACCCTAATGAGGACGGAAGTTAAGTTAATGGAAATCTAGGGTGGATAGCGGACCGGAATGACCTTTCCCTTGCCCTTCTCACAGTAGATTATCTAGACTGTTTATGACTGAGTCGATGAGCTGCCATGGTGAACCAAAATCCTGACATCTCTTTTTTATCTGATCACATAACTTTCATTTTCTCGCTTTATTGCTCTTATCTTTACTTCTCTTGACTTTTGCCTTCAGTAGTTTAGAAAACAAATTAAAATCCCCCAACTGTGACTAGATAGACGGACTTACAGATAGATACTTATCCTCCCTGTGGAGATCGACCTTACTTACAGCTAGCTTCTGTTAGTTGTACTTAGGTATTTATTTTTGGTACCTAACGACGGTATCAAATTTTGGCGCCGTTGCCGGGGAGGCAATAACTTATTTTTCTGTTCTCTGTTTCGTTTGTCTTTCACGGTCTCAGGGAATTTGTATTCCTTGAGATAGTTCACACTTATTTTCTCCAGTTCTGTTTATGCCCAGGTCTAACAGGTCAGAGTTAGTACCAGCTGATCCTGAGTCAGAAAGGACCTTTCGTATTAGACAAAGACTGTAGGGGAAAATTCAAAAGGAAGCCTTGAGTACTTTTGAACCAGGGCTAGAACACTTTCTATTTGCAGAAGACCCGTCTTGTGAAGAAGACAAATCTATTTCTGTCGTAAATCCAGTGAAAATGCCTTATATCGCGAGTTACTCAGAGCCCACAGCTGCCTCGATCCCTAAAGGTTTCAAGATTACGACCGAGGATGGCAATACTTTTGACATCCGACCATCCTACATCAATCTGGTCGAACGGAACCTATACCGAGGTGTGGCGGGTGAAGATTCGCGGAAGCACATGGAAGTTTTCACTGATTATTGCGCTACCATTCCCGCTACTAAGGGAGTGACCCAGGACAAGATTAAGGAGGTTTTATTTCCTTTTTCTTTGACTGATGGAGCCCGTGAATGGCTCACATATCTTGATAGAACCGCAGCCGGTATTACTGATTGGGAGAGTTTGGCCCTTGCTTTCTATAAAAGGTATTTTCCTCCACAACGAACTAATTAGCTGAGAGGGAAAATTACAAGTTTTAAGCAGACACCGGATGAAAACTTGTATGAAGCTTGGTGCCGTTTCAAGAAGTTGGCGAGGTCTCTTCCTCACCATAATTTTGATCGGTGGTTCTTATGCAACCATTTCCATAATGGGTTGTATGATGACCACCGTGCTATCTTGGACACCTCATCTAATGGGCGATTTCAGAAGAAAAATGATGATGACAAGGGATGGGGTATTATAGAAGAAATGGCTACCCATTGTGCTGAGTATGGGAACAGGAGAAGAGGTATTCGTACTGTTTGTTCAGTGGATAGTGCAGTTGTGGCTCAGCTCTAAGCCATGAATGCCCGTTTTAATAAGCTAGAGTTGCAAAGTGCTGGTGATCAACAGACGGTTCACTTGTTGACTAGACAAGAGACCGTTTCTTGTGAGAGGTGTGGGAGTAATGACGGTCACACTACTGTTGACTGTCTAACTGAGAAGGAGCAAGTCCTTGCCTTTTAGCAATATAGGCAAGGAGGTTCCTATTATAATAATCAGAGTGGAGTTCATCCCAATTTGAGATGGACTAGTCAGAATGTGTTAAATCCTACCTCTCCTCCGCAGCAGCAACAAGCTTACATTCCTCCTCACAAAGCTCAACAAGGCTTTCGAAAGCCTCCATCCTTTCCACCGCCGTAACAAGGTGCTTCCTCAAGTGGTGTTAGTGAGATGACCGAGCTGAAGTCAATGATCCAATCATTGACTATAGAGTTGCAGAAGAGTAACCAACAGAAAGATGCGTCGATAAAGTCACTTGAGTCTTAAATTGCTCAACTCGGAGATAACCAATCATCAAGGTAGCCGGGTCATTTACCATCACAACCCGATAAGAACCAACATGAGACGATAAATCTGATAAATTTGCGAAGCGGTCTTTCCTATGAAGGACCCAGAATGTCAACTGCTGAGGACATATCAGACCCGGAGAATATTGTTGCATGCCATTAACCGTCGTCATTGGACGAAACCATGCTGAATCCGAGGAAAATACTCGATCGATTTATTTCTGGTGGTCGATCGAGTAGAATTGCTGAGAATATTACTCGATCGAGTGAAACCGTTGGTCGATCGAGTAAAGCTGCTAATCAAGAGTTCGATCGAGAAGAGGAAATGCCTCGATCGAATGAATATGCTGAGAAAAATGCTCGATCAAGTGAAAACCTATCTCGATCGAGTGAAGCTGATAAAGAGGATTTCGATCGAGTTGCTGATGATGCTCGATCGAATGAAATTGTTACTGAAAGACCTCGATCGAGAGGAAAAAGGGATCGATCGAGCAGAAAAGATGATGCTCCTGTCGAGACATTGGCGGAAAGGAAAAAAGGGTTAGAAATTCCTATCACGTTTCCCTTTCCAAGGCGATTGCAAAACAATAAGGCCAACCAACAGTTCGGGAAATTTGCTGAAATCCTGAAGAGCCTTCATATCAACGTTCCTTTCGCCGAACTGCTTACCTAGGTACCCTCTTACATGAAGTTTATGAAAGAAATTTTATCGCGTAAGAGACATATAAGTGACCATGAAACAGTGGCTTTGACTGAAATAGGGTCCGCCTTAGTTCAGAATAAGACACCACCCAAACAATCAGACCCGGGTAGTGTTTAGGTGATTTCTACCAAATTGGTTGTTTTTAGGTCAATGTGGTCTTACTCGTTGGTTATTTGATTAATCGTTTGTATGATGATACTTAAATAAGGAAATAATGCTTGTAATGTAAATTGACACGTAAGATTTGGTGACGCGGAAAACCCAATATGGGAACAACCGCGGGAGGGACGGTACCCTGCCAAATATTGCACTAGCTTTGAATAGAAGGATGATTACAATTGAGACGGAATGTAAATCTTGCTAGCACGTGGTTTTGGTTGTGTATCTCGAATCAATGTATATGTGAATGTCCTTCTTTGATTGCTTCCTTGGCTATTTATAGGGTAAGAACCCTAGACTTATCCTACCTTGATTATGGAAAGGAATACAACTTCCATAATAACTCTTGCCATAACGCACGATCTTCCTTTATTCTCCCTGATCTCCCTGACTTCTCCCTGACTCCTCTTTCCTAAGTTCAGATGCTTCTTTTTACGGGCTTCAGCCTTCTTCTCTCGTGCGTGCCGGCCCATTCTCCCTTCCTTGTACTTAGCTCAACCGTGGGCTCCCCTTCTCCTATCCCTTCTCTTATGGTCCATTACTTATTACGTGGGCCTTTCCTATTACGTGATTTTTAGCCCAAACAGTTTGCCCCAAATTTCTTGTGAAGTACGCTTCGAGGTGTCGAACAAGGAATTTACGTAACCAACTGCTAAAACCCTAAGCCGTCATTTGCACTCCTTTTCATGCAAATCCATCATCACTGCCGCCTTACTCCTCATTTCTCGCGCCCCCCTCTCTCTCTTCCTTTATAACCTCAACTCCCTTTCTTTACTTCATTAACCACAAAATCATTTCCCATAAAAACTCTCTCTCTCTCTCTCTCAAATCCTTAACCTTCCATCCCTCCTTCCTCTGCCGGCTTCACTGCTCCACTCCCGTCGTTCCCGGGTATTTTCCTTTCCCTTTCCTTCTTCATTCCCATTTTCTGTTTCTCCTTCATGGGAAAAACCCGACACTCATCATCGACTTCCACTCCCTCTGATCGCAACCCTGACCCGGTCTTTCCTTCCCGGGGACTATTCACTCACCCCCATGACTGTGACTCTGCCCTGACCCACGCCGACATCCCTCTGATCAAGGATTTACTTGGTCTTGGTGACGGGGTGGATGTCTCCATTCCTGAACCCGGCCAAAAAGTTGATGTCATCCGTCCAGGGTGGGTTTGCTTTTATTTATACCCATTTAGATATGGTCTTCGCTTCCCTTTTCCCAAATTCGTTAAAGACTTCATCTTTACAAATAACTTTGCCATGGCACAAATTTCTGCCACTGTCTGGAGGGTTCTTCTCTACTCCTTGGTCGCTTGTCAAAATGCTGGCAACTCCATCTCTCTGGGCGATCTGGCCCATATATATGATATCAGGTCCCTGGGTAGGGGCCAATTCTCGCTCCGGAGCTCTGGAGAGGCTCCTTTCTGGCATGTTTCAAAATCTCGGGATGAGAAATGGTTCGAGGACTTCTTCTTTGTGAGGAAGGCTTCTATCCAGCCACCTGCCGATTACATCTTCGAGAAATGGGTCATAACTTCGAGTAAGTAGCCTTCCTGTCATCTGATTCGTTTATCTTGCTGCTTACTAGCTTACTTCATCGTCCTCGTGCAGGTCCCTACTACCTGACCCGCATTGGTACCCAGATCCCTGCCCGCAACAAGTTATTCTGCATTCCTCAGTTAGAGAAGAATTTTCCTGGCCTGCTTCCTGGATTTTCTCCTGATTCTTCCTCCAACCCCCTTCAATCGTCTCACAGCATGTCTTCCGGTAAGCTTTCTGTAATCGTTTCAGTTTGCATGCAACCTTACTGACAGCTCAACTTTCCTGATGCCTGAAATAATGTTTGCTTACAGGTTCAAAAGTTGACCCTTTGGAAGCTATACTCCAGAGCGCAAAAAGAAAGAGATCCGCTGCCAACCCTGATGTGGCATCTGTCTCCAAGAGGAGTGCTCCTGATGCTTGTTTTCTGACTCCTCCTACTCACTCCACCTCTGCTAGGCATGAACCTTTGGAGGTCGACCCGTTGTCTCGTCATCCCCCTACTCCTTCTACCAGCCCTCGTGCTTTAGCTAGTGGTGGCATCATTGCTCACTTCCCAGAGGGTTTTGGGAAGGTTGATAAGGTGCCATATTGGCCAGAAATCGACCAGCTGCTTTTTCCTCCTCTAAAAGAGGCCTTCTCAGAATTTTCTCCGGAGGAAATGGCTGAGAATGATGTACACAATGCTTTCATAGTGAGTAGCCTTCGTCTTCCACCTGCTCTAAATTTTACCTTTAATTCCTTGCTAACTTTTAATTTTTCTTGCCCCAGACCCTACAGTCTGCTCTTTATAACAAGAAGATGATCAATATAGTGCAGACCACCAGCCGTGCCACCAGCGCCAAAAACAGGGAGCTGACTGCGTCTAATGCTGATTTAGAAAAGCAGCGCGCTGATTTGAGAGGGAGGGTAGCTGAGCTGAAGGCGGATCTGGCTGGAGTCAAGAGGAAGCTGAAGAAGGGAACTGATCATCTGGCTCGTACTCAAGAGGTTTGCACCACGTTCTCTGACTCCTTGAAGCGTTCTGAGGAGAGGATCAGTGAGTTGATCACCCTGGCCACAAATATTGTTGCTTATGCCACCTGGCGGGGAAAGATCAGCGGTATGCGTGCTGCCCTTGAGGAGGCTCCAACCCAGCAAGCCATAGAAGAAGAGGAGAGGCAGTTGGAGATGCTTTACCCCGCTCAACCTGATCTGAGTGCGCTGATGCCTGAGGTTGGTAAGGTGAACTCTCCTATGCTAGCTGAGCAGGTTGCTGCTGGAGATGCTGGGTTACCCCAGGAGGCTGCTGACGGAGCTCAGGAAGCTATGGCAGCTGAGGGTGTGCAAGCTGGTCCGGTACCTGAAACAGATGGTCAGTAGGCAGAGGAGATGCAAGATGTGGAGGTCATTAATGTGACCGATAATTAAGATACTTTTTTTTATCAATGAACTTTTAGTAGTCTGGCCCTGTGGTGGCAGACTTGTAATATTTTAAACTTTTTCTGGTAGCTCGCCGTGGTGGTGTTTAAACTCTGGGGCCGTTCTTTTGGCCACGTTTTGGAATGCCCCTTGCCATAATTAGGCAAGTTTTAATTACACCTTGTGTGCTAGATTTCGTTTTTCTTATTTTAGGAGGTTGTCGTGTCTGCCTGTTGGCTGATTTAGGCGAGTCATGTCATCCTGAGAAGGCTGACTCAGACTCAGCTAGCTGTCGTGTCAGTCTGTTGACTGACTCAGGCATGTGCCGCACTATAGGGAGGGGTGGCCGTGTCAACCTTAGAGGCTGATTTAGACCAGCCGAGTCAACCTGAAAAGGCTGAACTAGACTCAGCTAGCTGTCGTGTTAGTCTGATGACTGATTTAGGCGTATGCCGCAGTTTTTGGACTACTTAACCTTGTTCATGACGCAAGGTGTGTTCATCACGTTTAAAGCCAACAGGGGCGTAATTTAGGCAAGTTTATCGTCGTTCTAGGACCAATGGGACGCTGCAGGATTCTGGTAGCTTAGAGATCACTACGTTCCATATTTGTGTGCATGCATGTTGGGGCCCTGATTAATTGTGATTAGTGCGAGCTACATCCAGGGGGTGGTATCAGGGGTAGCTGGGTAAGCGTGTTTAGCTGTCAACCAGGCTCCCTTTCGTAAGTTCCACAGTTCGCCTGGTGAGGGTGCTCATAGTGGAGAAAGTAGGTTAAGCATGTTGGAGTGTCATGTGCCTTGTCACCCCGCATTGGCAGTTGACAGTCCTACTAGATACACTTTCAACGTACCATAGATATTAGGATTCAGAGTGACGTACCTAGAGAAGCCTGAAAACAGAAAAGTCTATTAGAATGGTATGAAGTACCTGACGCCATCTCATGGGGTACCAGAGCAATTGTGGTCCCAGGATGCTGTCAGACCATACAATCCAATAGTAGTTTGAAAGTTGAAAGAAAAAAAAAAGATATCAGTAAAGGATATGGAATTGGTAGTATGCCTACTACCGGATTTTATTTCTTTGCTTAAAATAATTTGGTTTTTCATGGTACATTACTCTGTAAGCTAAAATCTACTTATTATTAAAAGTAATATCTCTTCAGGTGAAGTATGTTCCATGGGCGTTGTATGATTTGACCGTCCATAGTCATCAGTCTGTATGCACCATGGCCAACAACTCCTTCTACCTGGTATGGTCCTTCCCATTAGTAGGTGAATTTACATGCCTTTCGGTTTTTAGTGTTCTGAAACACTTCACGGAGAACCAGGTCCCCTACCTCCAGGAGTCTCACTTTCACATTCTTGTTGTAACTCCTGGCCACCGACTGTTTGTAGGCAGCCAGACGTATTTGTGCACTTGTTCTCAGATCGTCTACTGTGTCCAGGCTTCTGACCATCTCTGCATTGTTCAGCTCCCCTGTCATACATCCATACCTGTGAGTGGGAACCAGAATTTCTGATGGAATGACTGCTTCCGCGCCAAACACCAGGCTGAAGGGTGTTTGGCATGTTGCTATCTTTGGCGTCGTTCTATCTGACCATAACACCAGTGGCAATTCATCTTCCCACTTTCCTCCTAACTCCTGTAACCTCCTTCTCAGATTTTCCATGATAATTTTTTTGCTGGACTCAGCTTGCCCGTTAGACTTTGGAGTCCTGGGTGCTGATTTTTTTAAGGTGATGTTCCATCTGGCACAGTACCCTTCAGCATCGTTGGAGATGAACTGTGAGCCATTGTCACATATGATCTCTGATGGGATACCAAACCTGCAGATGATATTGCGTTTTATGAAAGAGATGACTTGTTTGTCCTTCACTTCTGCGAATGCTTCTGCCTCTATCCACTTTGAGAAGTAATCTGTCATTGCCAGCATCCATATTTTGTTCCCTGTGGCTCTTGGTAAGGGGCCTACTATGTCCATGCCCCGTGTCATGAACGGCCAAAGAGAAATGATAGGGTGAAAGGGCTCTGCTAGCTGATGGATCATTGGTGCTGAACGCTGGCAGGCGTCACACTTACGTGCGTATTCTGTTGCATCTGCCCTCATTGTGGGCCCAAAATGATCCTTGTCTGAGAGCTTTATTTGACAGACTCCTGCCCTCCTGCATGGTTTCCACATTCACCACCGTGGAGAGCATGTAACACGGTCTGCGCCTCCTCCTTGTTCAAGCATCGTAAGTAGGGATCTGCCAGTGACTTCCTAAATAGTGCATCATCAATAAGTTTAAACCTGGAGGCCTTTACTCTGAAAGCCCTCACTTCCTTCTTGTCATCTGGCAGCTTATTATGACGCAGCCAGTCAAGGTAGGGTGTGCGCCAATCCCAGTTGTCTTCCTGTGCAGATGGTTGATCAGGCGGTTGGTCGACTGGTTGAGAGCCTTCCCCAGCTTCCGTAGCTGTCTGAACTCCCACTTCGTCCCGATGATCCTCTAGTTCTCCTTTGTCTATTTCATCTATCTTCTGGATAGAAGGTTCTAGCATATGTGCGATAGGAATGCTAGATAGTTCTGTTGGCTTGAACGTTGCCTCCAGAGTTGCTAAGACATCTGCTTCCACATTCTGATCCCTGGGAATCTGCTTGAGCTTGCAAGTTTTGAATTTATGTTTTAGCTTTTTTGCTATTTTTAAGTATGCAATCATCTTTGAATCTCTGGCTATAAACTCATCATTCACGTGGTTGACTATTAGTAGAAAGTCACTGGATATGGTTAGGTGCCTGATCCCTAATTCCGGAGCAAGCTGCATTCCTAATATCAAGGCCTCGTATTCTGTCTCGTTATTAGTTGCCTTGAATTCACATCTTACTGCTTGCGCTATCAGATCTCCCTGTGGTGACCGCAGGATCAACCCTACACCTGCCCCCTCTGGTTGGAGGCTCCGTCGATATGCATTTGCCAGACTTCTACCTCCCTGTTCCCTTCTAGGGCGAGGATTTCCTCATCTGCTAGATTTTGGATGGCTGGGCTGAAATTTGAGACAAAGTCTGCTAATGCTTGCGATTTGATTGTTGTTCTGGGGTCATACTGGATATCATATCCACTAAGGTGTACGGACCACTTCGACATTCTGCCTGACAGTTCAGGTTTCCTCATGATAGACTTCAGTGGGTAGATGGTCACAACGTGTATGATGTGGGACTCAAAATAGGGGCGCAGCTTATAAGATGCTACTACCAAAGCTAGTACTAGTTTTTCAAGAGATGTGTACCTAGTCTCTGCTGGCAACAGAGACTTGCTTACGTAGTATACTGGCCTCTGTTCCTTCTCCTGTTCTCTGACTAGAACAGCGCTCACTGCCACCTCTGTGACGGCCAGGTAGAGGAACAGTGGTTCTTCTGGTTCCGGTTTTGACAGCAAGGGTGGGCTGCTAAGGTAGTGTTTCAGCTCTCTGAATACTTGCTCGTGATCTGCGGTCCACTCGAACTTTTGGCTTTTCCTTAGTATGTCGTAGAACAACCTGCACTTATCTGAGGATCTTGAGATGAACCTGCTCAGGGCTGCTACCTTGCCAGGTAGTCTTTGAACGTCCTTAGGCTTTTTAGGTGACTCCAATTGCAAGATAGCCTTGATCTGCTCGATGCTGGCTTCTATCCCTCTTTGAGTTACAATGTAACCTAAGAATTTCCCAGAGGATACCCCGAAGGTACACTTAGATGGATTTAGCTTCATTTTGTATTCCCTTAGAGTGTTGAAGGTATCTGCTAGATGCTACATGTGCATGTCAGCCTTTCTGAATTTTATGACCATGTCATCAATGTACACCTCCATTGTTCTTCCTATCTGTTCTTTAAACATCTTGTTTAGTAGCCTCTGGTAAGTTTAAACCAAAAGGCATCACTTTGTAGCAGTAGATGCTTCTTTCTAACATAAATGCTATTTTCTCTTGGTCACCTAGGTCTATCTTAATCTAGTTATATCCACACCAGGCGTCCAAAAAAGTTATCATCTCGTGTCTTGTCGTGGCATCGACCATTGCGTCGATATGCGGCAAGTAGAAGGGGTCCATTGGACATGCTTTATTTAGGCCCGTGAAATCTAAACATACCCTCCACTTGCCATTCTTCTTGGGCACCACCAAAACATTTGATAGTCATTCTGGGTACCTGATCTTTTCTTTAGCCAGCAGGCTATCTACTTCCAGGTTTATGACCTGGTTCATTTCGGGTGAAATTTTTTTTTCTCCTCTACTGTACTGGGTTTTATTTTGGGTGCACACTTAGCTTGTGGGTAATGATAGATGGATCTATTCCTATCATATCACCATGGGACCAAGCGAGGCAGTCTATGTTGGCTTTTAAGAATTCGACTAGCTGTTGTCGGAGGTCGCCTGTACATTCGGCGTCTACCTGCACCGTTTGCTCTAGATGCAGCCTGTCCAGGTTAACTTGATTTAGTTCCTCTACAGGTGGCTCTATGTTGTCAGCTTGGACACATTGGCTCTGTAATTGTTATGCAGGCAGGCTGGATGTTGGTTTTAGCGCCTGCTTGTAACAGCTTATGGCTTCCTTGTAACACCCCGTAAATTTGAAGACCGTTATTGTACTTTAAAAGTAATATT
>JAOWBH010055138.1:0-15180 GCA_028566215.1 Silene coronaria
GACTTACACAGTTACACTAGTTATTTTGCAAATCGAAATGATAAAGCATTTTTTTTTATAGTAAAATTAGATTATTATTATTATTATTATTATTATTATTATTATTATATTAGGTTATAATAATGTTGATTTACTATTGAAAAACAGTTAGGTTGGCCCCGTCAGCACATGTCCACACTGTTTTGACTAAGTACGAAAAAAAAAGTTATAAAAAATATGATGACGTGGCTGGATTCTATAGGTACTTGTGCATAAGAAACATGTTTAAAAACTGTTTGTTTTTGGGTATTAATTACGACTTATGGTCCAATCTTAATATAGTTTGACTTATTCTTTAATGTCATCACCCCACTTTAGAATCATTTATTCCAGAATCCCCCCTTCATATTGTAAATTAACGATATTTCGTCACAAACTTGTAACGGGATCAGTATCTTCCACTTAAGATAAGGCAGGTTTAGGAATCACCAATAATTTATCTTTAATTACCAGTATGAGTAAATATTTGACCCATTACAAGTTTGTGACGGATATGTCTGTCACAAATGAGAATTTGTGATAATCAATCATGATTACTTTCATTACATACTCTTGAGTCTTGACCTATCAAGATAACCATGCATGGAATGATCATTTCTTGTGTTTACTAGCCTTATTAATAGAACTTAATTGAACGAATTGAGTCGAGCTGAATTAAACTGGATGAAAGTAAGTTAAATTAATAAAGCTGAAGTAAAAATAGAGCTCAATTGAGTTGAGGTGAGCTGGAATTAAGCTAGCTAGAAAGATCAAGGCTGAATATATACGTTGTGCAACAGTCTTATGTCATGGAATGGTCTTTTTTTATTGTCAATAACGATCCGTTTATATTAAAAGAAAAACTATCTCTTATTGTCAGGGCGTCTTAAAGTAAATGGAGGGAGGCCTAGTGCACGACAAAAAAAAATGAGGCCTCAAATGTGAATGTACAAGTGCACTAGACATCGAGGTTTGCAACGAATTTCATTAATAAAGCTTGTAAATTCGATGGCAAAAACCGAAGGCTCAGTTTCATTACTCGAGGTCTAACACACCCCTGCATATTGTAAAGACTAAAACGGTTTTACATGAAAATTATTAATCGAGTATATTTACACTGAAGCAGTAGCGGAGCCAGGATTTGAGGTTAGGGGGGCGAAAAATTCCAGCAGGGGCGAACTAGTAATGTCTTAAGATCGGCTCAATTTTTTTTTGAAAATTTTAACTAAAACTTGCGACATTTTCATTTTCCAGGGGGTCGACCGCCTCCGCTAGCCCCCATAAATCCGTCACTGACTAGAAGAGTAAATAATAACATATGATTATGATAATGATGTCCAAACTAGCTTTGATTTGAGGTTTTGTTTGCATGTTAATATTATCATTAACCTTTAGATGTATAACTCATAAAAAGATAAGATTTTTTGTCTATGGATTTATTAAGATTGAAATAATATTTCAAAGCTTTGCTTTCAAATCATGTCACAATTAATGATTTTTATGTTTGTATTAAAATTATGAAATTTTGGAGACATAAATTCACGTGGTTGTTCATGTGATAAGTTGTACTTTTGTTTCACTTTGTGTTGTCCAATTAAAAAGTTTCTTAAGTTTTAGCAAAAACTGTCATGTAAATTGGGAAATGAACTGTCTTATCAATATGTTTTTACATTGTTTTTTGCTTATACGTTAAGAACTCTTATTAAATCATACATGTCACATTGATAGGAAAATGATAAATACAGTCTTACTTAAAAGAGGAAATTATTACTTAATATTGTAATTAATTGCATCATTTTTTATGCAATTTTATCATAAATTCCTATAATAATATCATATTTAGAAGGTTTTAACTTCTTAATTACAACCCTAAGGGCTGTATTTAACATTACCCTAAAAAAACAGAAAAAAAAAGGAAGTAATTGACAAGTAAATAAGTTATTTCTCTTGCATTTGTCAAATGATTATAAGATTATTGTATCTACTTAAGCAATAAGTCTCTCTTATGACGGGTATATACGTAACAAGCTTGTTACGGGTCAAATATTACCTACTTGAGTAGATAATAAGACAAACATAAATTGCATAGGGAGTCATAAATGTTTTATCTTTATCTACTCATTTGGATTTTATTTGACTCGTCACAAGTTTGTGAGAGATACTGTCCGTCACAAATGAGAATTTGTGCTACTTAAGAAACATGAGATACTGATTGTAAATTATGAAAAACAATATCACTCTCTTTTTATCTATTTTTTTTACGTAAAATGACGTGATAATAAACCAATAAACCACAAACTTTATTTTAAGTTTTTGTAAAATGATATGATAATAAACCACAAAATTTCATTCTAAGCTTTCTTAAAATTTAGAATAGCTTTTTCAACTATTTTATATAGAACTTAGGCCAAGCCGATCTATCAAAATTGGCTCGACTCAAATAATCTGACTCTGCCCCCGAACCAAAGACACGAATCAAAATTGCCCTGACCCTATAGACCTAGCGCCCGAATGTTTATTGTAACAAACTGACTATTATTATTAATGATTAACTTGAAAATAACATACTCGAAAATGATCTGAACATGAAATCTCCCAGTCTTAACTAACCTGATCTGAACCCGACCATATTGCTCTGTTTATTAGCATGCTTTGATGATAGTTTTAGCTCACTTCACTTTTGTTCCTCGCAATTCAAACTATATCCTACAAGTCAGCTCAAGTCTAAAATATTCATTTTAATTCAACTCAAATTCTTCACATTAATTCATTTCCATTCAGTTTAATTCAACATACTCGAAAATGAACTAAGCATAAAATCACCCGGACTTAACTAACCTTATCTAAACCCGGCCCGATTGCGTCGATTATCGGGCTTTGATAGTTTCAGACTTTTCGCTCACTTCACTTTAGTTCCGCTCAATTTAGTTCGGATCCTACAATTCAGCTAAACTCTAACATATTCATTTTAATTCAACTCAGGTTCTTCACATTAATTCATTTTCATTCAGTTTAATTCAACTTGATCGAAAATGACCTGAATATGAAATCACCCAGACTTAAATAACCTAATCTAAACCCGACCAGATTGCTCCGTTTATCCGGCTTTAATAGCTCACTTCACTTAAATTCCGATCAATTCAGTCCAAATCCTACAAGTCAACTCAAGTCTAAAACATTCATTTTAATTCAACTCAGGTTCTTCACATTAACTCATTCCCATCCAAATTAATTCAACTTCTATAAATTCAACTTGACACAATTCACCTATAAATAGTACATTTCACATTTTCACCATGGACAACACCTAAAAATAGTAAAAACGATGAAAAGGTAAGTAAATGGAAGAAGTAAATGATACAAATAGTAAATGGTTGCACATGCAAGTTAGCAATAAGTAAATGGAAGAAGTAAATGATACAAATAGTAAACACTAATTCTTGTTTCAGACCAAGGTATTCGTCTTATTAATAAGACGGATACCATATTCCCTCACAAAATATCCATTTAGGGTGAGTGGAGAGCACATGGAGGATCCCACCTTTGTCCCCTCTACCCATTTTCTCTCACAAACGATCCGTCTTATTATCCGACCCGTCTTAAGTAAGACTTACTCTCCCATTATATATATATATATATATATAGAATCCAGATCTGGTACGAACCTAATGTTCGGTGCGAACTTACGAACTAACACACAGACCATTGGATGAAAGTAATCAACGGCCGACACTAAACACGAACAAAACCCCTGACTTGTAAAACAAAATTACATTTAGTCACCCCTTCTTCTCTTTCATCCCCTTTCACCCACTACCTCCCTCCACCACAGGTCCACGGCCCAATGCCGGCGTCATCGTCGACCACTCAAACGCCGGAGAAGCGATGACCACCTGCGTCACTAATCTTGTCTTTATCGGAAACAGTGCGCTTCTCTTCTTCTCCCATATTCATTCTTCAATTTCTAGATCTGGGGATAATTCTTTAGGTGCGGCGTCTATTGGACGTTGTTGTGGGTTGGTTGGTAGTGTCGGGTGGCGGCAAAACACCATCTACTTAGGCAAGAAGAAAGTCGACAGGACTGCTGTTTGTGGGCATTTTGGTTGACGAGGTGGTGTTGGTTGTGGTTGGGCAGCGATGGTGGTAGTGACGAGTTGGTATTGGCTATGGTTCCAACAAGATTGCTTGTTCTGGACAGGGAAGCTCGCGGATGTCGCCGGCGCCATTTGAGGTGTCTGGTGATATCGTCGGCGCCGTCGGAGTTGTTCACTGATGTCTTCGGTGTCATCTCAGGTGAGCGTTGATGTAGTCGGTGGTTGTCATGGAAGTCATCGAACACTGGTGGTAATGGGTGACGGTGGTGGTAACGGTGGTGGTGACGATGGTGGAGGTAGTGGTGGTGGTGGTGATGGTGGCAGTGGTGAGGGTGGCGGTGGTGGTGGCAATGGATACACAAAATACGTAGATACACATGGTATAAGACCGGATACACTTGGTATTACTACCGGATACGCTTGGTGTTACTACCGGATACACATGTATCTGGTATTAATACCAAGTGTATCTGGTATTAATACCGTATGTATCTGGTATTAATACCATGTATATCTGGTATTAATACCAAGTGTATCTGGTATTAATACCGTATGTATCTGGTATTAATATCATGTGTATCTAGTATTAATACTGTATGTATCTGGTATTAATACTAAGTGTATCTGGTATTAATACCATGTGTATCTGGAGTAGTTCGTACGGTTCGCACCGAACACTAGTTCGCACGGGATCTCGACCATATATATATATAACATAAATCTTTTTATCTGAAGCTAAGGATGTGCTGATTAACTTGGTAATAACACATGATTCTGTCATTACTTCTTGTAAAGAAAGGACAATCTTTGTGTTTCACTACTTATCAGTTGGTATCAAGTCTATTTTTTGCGTCATGGCTTCTAAATAGGGCATACATTCCACATTTCCACTGCATGAGAATAGGGAAGGAAAGAATTCTTGTATCTTTTCGGCTGTTCCATTTTCATTATATTGTACAGTAAGATATAATGCTCATAATAATTGAGGCTGCCCTCGTTGACGCATCTCAGCACCTCCAGTCTTGTGAGACTGCTCCATTCACTCACTAACTACCCATTAATACATTTCATCCGATAATTAATTCTATATCAAATTGTTACTGTATGTGACTGTCTCTCAAGAGACTAAAAGAAAACTAAATGTTTTCAGATGAGCAGCATTTTCTAGAGAATTCTATCACCTCAAGCGTGGATTACTAACAGATTGGATGACGCTGCTCCTTTTGACGATTTGTGTTCTATTTTTTTTGGCCATTCAGTTACTTTTTTCCCCCCATGCGGAGGATAGTTGGTTGAGAACTTGAGTGGATTACTGAAAATTTTGATGCTATGTCAACTGTCAGGCCTCTTCTAACTTTACTCCAACAGACTTCCATGACACGTGGACATTTTTCGGTGTCCCAGACCCCTAATAGTACTCATGAATCCGCTAATGGTTTGCAGGCTTAGTATCTGGTAGAAGCTGTAGTTGCGGGCTTTGGTGGTTCTTTGCAAGGACTGGTAAAAGGATGATAAGGAAAGGTAATGTATGTCAAAAAAAAAAGGAAAGGTAATGAATAAATTTTGATTTTCTCAAATATGCTTAGACATTTCAACATGTAAATGTGCAGTCCGGACTATGTTTCGAGGAAATTTAGTTTGTTCATAAGAAAGGCAGATCTTGATCTGGGTACAGGTTCTGTTTTCCTGGAAATATCAAGCTTAGACATTTCAACATGTAAACTTATTGAGAGGCCGTCTCTCAGGAGACCTACTCATTCGTGTTGATATCTTCATTTTGTAGCTCTTGCTTATTGTAGCTTTATACTCCAACACACATTTCTGAATATTGATTCATTTTATAATGTTGTAATATGACATGTTTAGAAACAAGGAGCATTCCGCATTCTTAGGGTTGAAACCCAATCGTGAGGTAAAGGAGTGGAATGTACGACGCAACATTAATGTGATGAACAGAGTAAATCAAA
This sequence comes from Silene coronaria, assembly GCA_028566215.1. Classification (NCBI taxonomy): domain Eukaryota; kingdom Viridiplantae; phylum Streptophyta; class Magnoliopsida; order Caryophyllales; family Caryophyllaceae; genus Silene; species Silene coronaria. The sequence continues at coordinate 6,080 of JAOWBH010055138.1, forward strand.
CTCGTCAATGGGGAAAAATTCATCAAATTTATAAAAACTATTGTTTCCTACAAATCAAAACAAATAAGCTATTTAACCTTGTTTTCATGTGTCAAATTTGACCACGACATGCTCTTAATGTCAGTTTCCAGTTGAGTCATAACCAAGCACTTGAAAGTTGAAACCCAATCATCATCTCCATGTATCGTTCCACGAATCAATAAATGACATCTTCTGGAAAATCTTTTAATGCTGAGTTTTACCACCCTCAAGAATATCTGAAATCCCTCCTAAATTCTTGGGTGTCCGACAAAATCTCAGTTTTCCTGATTAGAATTTCATGCACAGCATAACAGTTTTTTTCTTAACCTTCTAACCCTTTATTTGATCTATCCTCTTTAGTACATCCTGCAAACCAGGCCGCCTATTTGGATCACTCTCAGTACAAGCAGCTCCGAGATGAAGAAGCTCTATCATAGACGGAACTGAATCCCCGTAAGACGATGCAATTTCTGGGTCCAAAGACTCAGCCTCTTTCTTATCCCCGATGGCTGATCGTACCCACTGGATCACATCAGTCCCACCTTTACCGGCATTGAGATATTGAGACGGGAATTTACCAGTCAAAATCTCAAGAATGACGATCCCAAGACAATATATGTCTGATTTGTGAGAAACTTGTTGGGTTTCTATTGCTTCAGGGGATTTATAGGCAAACATTCCCTGTGATGCTTGGTTAACGCTAACCATTTTAATGAAAGAGTAATCTGATAGAAGAGGTTCATAAGTATCAGTCAGAAGTACATTGCTGGACTTTAGGTTTCCATGAGGAATATCATAGGAAGAGAATTGGGAATGAATGTATTGCATCCCGCTGGCAATCCCTTGGATGATTTTGAGCCGGGTTGGCCAGTTTAGGTCAGAATGGCATGTGCCTCGATCCCCTGAGGACGAGTTCAGAATCAAAGTTAGACAGAACTAGCCATATGATGAATTATTCTCCTGAACTTCAGTGGTACGGATTTCATTAAGCAAAAGACAAACTATAGTTAATATATCAGTTTCTATCTGTCCAATAAGACTGGCAACGGGTAATTTGGGTCAAGTCGGGACAACTAGGGATGGATCATTCCAAGTATAATCATGTACTTGGATCTGGGACCTTTCAGAGAAGTATGAATAAGTCAGATTGATTGGGGCCGGCCGAGTAATACCAGGTTTTGCTATAGCTCATCTGCTCATGTAGGTAAACTTACTTTCGATTCTAGATTATGCTTTCAGTTTATTTTGGGCGGTAGGTTATGATTTGGGTCAGTGTCTGGCACGTCAACGTTGGACATCTATAGATCTGATCTAGTCAATTTAGGTTACAGATTATATCCGGGGTTTTCTGTTTGGATATACTTCCCCAAGGTATTTTTTATGAACTCTCTACATACATGATTATGTTTTGGTCCATATTTTGGTTTGAACTAGAGGTAACATGAGACAGCCTGATTATAGAGATTCAATTGCATGGTGGTAACATGAAACTTGAAAACTCATCCATCCATCTTAAACCATACAAATATATCTCAAAAATAGTTAGACTTAATAGTTAACGGAATTGTCAAAACATTAAAAAACATAGAGGGAATGTCATACCGTGCATGACATACAACAAGCTGCCTTTAGGAATGTGCTCGGAAATCACAAGCTTCTCTTCTTTCCGATAATGATACGCAAGAGGAGTCAAGATATTTTTGTGACGAAGATTTCCTATATGCCTAATGGCAACATCAAACTCTTCCTTATCCAACTTATTCATATCCCGAATCCTTTTCACAACCACCGACACCCCATTAGCCATAACGGCCTTGTATGCCGATCCAAGCCCTCCATTTCCTAACACCTCAGCCGCTGCCTTCATCAAGTCGGCCAAACCAAATGAACCCTTCTCATTGTTAATCACAACTAGGTCACCCATCCCACTATTACTATTCTTCCCATGTTGAGACCCTTTTCGACTCCCATTCTTATGCGATGAATGATCTCCTGATTTCTTTGAACTACCACTGCCCACGCTACCTACACCATCACCCCCACCATGGCTACCAACACTCCGGGTACTCCCACCACCTCCCTTACCACCGTTACCATGTACCCGAACCTCAACCACATCCTCCTCCATGGATGCCTTACTGAGCATCCTAAAGTCATTTTCTTTGTTTTTAGACTTGATACCTGTTGTCAAGAGCAACAAGATGAGCATAACCACCACAATTCCAATCATCACCCCAACAGTATTCTTTATATTACCACCATTTACGGGTTTTTTATTAGCCTCACAATCAATTCCTACCAATTTCCCACAAACTCCTGCATTTCCCTTAAAAGCGTCCGCCCCAAACCTAACCATACTCGCAGGAACTTCCCCTACCAATTGATTTCCGGACATATCCAACTCCGTCAAGGATGATTGGGATATGTCTGGAATTGACCCACTAAACTGATTCCGTTCTAAATGTAATGCTGTTAAACTAGGCAATTTCCCTAATGAGTCCGGTATCTTACCATAAAATTCATTATCGGACAACCATACACGCCTCAAAGAAGCCCCTGCAAAATGATCAACAGGAATTTGACCTGAAAACTTATTAGCGCTTACATACAGAGCCCTTAAACCGGCTAACTTATTAAAAGACGGTAAAGGCCCTGAAAATGAGTTATTCGAAAGGCTAAGCGTCTTCAAGTTCTTTATTTGGGTCAAGGCATTGACATCAATTTCACCAGAAAGGTCCATATTTTGTAAATGTAACCTTATAACGACGGGTTTTCCTTCGTCGCAAAAGACACCTTCCCATTTGTCCTCACAAGGCCTAGAGTTTTCCTTCCAAGAACTCAATTTCCCTGTATTCAACATCGATTTCTTTATCGCTAAAAGGGCTTCTGCCTCCGTAAGGGACAACAATTTAGGCAGTGACAATGATAGACATAGGAGAAGAAGAAGAAATTTAACAGCTGACATTTAAGTTTTTCGTTGTACATATACTTTTTACTGTTGTATTGTTTTCTAAATTCTTGTTTATTGTTTTCGGTAGTTGAAAGATTTTGAATTTCTGTTACTATGGTTATGTTTTTTTGGTATTTGGATTGTTTTGCAAAAATGTCAAGAATTTTTTCTGTGTTCTCTAACCACTCTGAAAATCTTGAATTACTGCCATTGAGAGTATTTTGATAAAAATAGGTTCATATTAAATTTAATTCAAGACCCACCTTAGATTGATGATCAACTTTGAGTGAATTGAGGGTTGGGCGCCAATTTTGGTATTTAATTTGGTCTATCCATTTTTTCACTAGTATATCTAATATGCCATACTTGGCAAATTTCAGCAGAAAATATAGGAGAGCTAGAGGAGTAGATTGGATTCCTATGTTTTTTTTTTATTAGGAGACGTGTTGTGACACTCGATTTCTTGAAACAAATGGTAACATATGTTAGAACGAATGTATCAGCTAGCGGTTGTTGTTTTGGGGGAAATTCTTATGTTAAGAACCAATGTATATGATTAACATTAATAAGAAAATACGCCGGCCATTGTCGGAATCAAAATTTTTAAGATAACTCGGTTCTCAAGTAATTGTTATAAGTATGATTGCCAAATTCCTAGGAGTAGCTTTCAAAAAAAACCATTATAGTAGAAAACCAGAAGTACTACGATTTCATGTTAAATGTACAAATGTTCTTTAAAAATAATGTACAAAATCAACTCTTCTGAAGCCGTGAAAATGCATTAATGTGATGAGAATGCCTGCAACAATATAACAACTTACCAAGTGTTAGACAGTCACATATCTAAAACACTGAAACTAACTAATGACTGAAGCAAAGTACTCCAAGAAGATCATAGCTTATGGCTGACAACGGGGGTGAGGGCGTCTTACAGTAGAACAGTCTAAGGATTCAAGGTTTTTGAATGAACTTATAAATTCCAAGTTAACTCTGTCTAAATCCTTGAATGCGCTCTCTGTCTTATCCAAAACTTGTCCTGCCAGGCAAGAATGTAAACCTAGCCAAACGGATCGCTTTGGTCCGGTCATTTCGGGTATGCTTGCATAAGCATTTGGTTCAATCGGGTCATTTCGGTTTAAGATATTGTTTCATGTAATATCATCAGGTCATTTCTCAGTGTGGGTTAGTTATTCAGGGGTATTAAAGTCTGGGTCGCACGGGGTGGGATTGGTCAATTCGTGTTTTGGGTCACATTTGGGTTACATTGGGTCAGATTGGTTTTGCCTGGTCTTGTCCATAAGATTACTTAAGTACTCTAATCAAATGAAAACAACCTTAACAAGATGAAAATCAAAAGGACAGTAAAATATTACCGAGAATACATTATAATGACCAGGATCAGCAATGTGCTTGGTGAGATTCTCTATAGGGCCTTCACCTGTATAAACAGCCTGAAAACAAAATCCGACAAAAGCCAACATTGCAAGCCTACCATTCTTAATCTCCTTAGTCCTCAGAACCATGACTGGATCAGGGGACCCTCTTCCCCACATCATCGGGTCAAACCATAGTCCACCGGGGTAACCCACATCTGGCTTTGGGTTCACCTTATGGGGAACTTTGGGCTGCATGTCAACACACCCAGGCTTCACATAGTCTGCCCATCTCCGGCCCTCTACCCAACCCATCAAGGCTAGCTGGACCACAAATAAGGTTATTGGGTCTGCAAAATATTCCTTAGACCCAGCGTTGTACCAGTCGAAGTTTTCCATTAGGCCTAGGCTTTCTAACCATTCAGGAATCAAGATTCCTGCGACTGCTAGCATTGCCCACCTACTGTGCATTAGTTCTGCTTGTGCAAACCATCTTAGTAGCTCAGGATCAGAACCTGCAATATGTAGATGTTGATTTGAAAAAAATACTCATTCAAAACTATTCGTACCAAATTGGTAAAATTTCATTCTGGTCAACAACACTACCTAAATGCCTCAAGGATTCTCAAAATTGGTGGGATGAGAGGATAAAACGTAGGTAACCTTACTCTTGTGTTGACAGCAAAGTTATAGTGGAAAAATTGTATGATGAACTACTACTTCAAAATAGAAAGAAGCACGGTCTATTCATTGAGTCAACTCAGTCAAGTACTATTACATCATAATCCGTATCTAAAGAATAGCAAGTCTTCGTTTCTTTGTCACTGTTGAATTTCTGGTCCTTTCATATTAAGCAAGTGTTAATCTTTATATTGCAGGTTAACTAACAAAGCAATACATACCTAATCCAAGTGGGTCAAAGCCAAAATCACCAGGAAGGCTACAAACAACAAAGAAAACGTCGATGTTAAGTGTTAAAGTTACATTATAGTAACAAGCCATCAAGTATTAAGACGAAACAAGCGAAGGAGGAGTAAACTACCTGCCATCTAACCATTCAGGTGGACTGCTACCAGGGAACCACAATGGCCTATCTGGAGGAAGGGGCTCACAAACAGTCGAAATACCGCCTTTTGTAGCATTCAATCTACTACTTCCATTACCAACCATGCATTTCTCTACTTTTCCTGGGATATATTTCCTTGTAATTTCTCTGTACTTCCAAATGCAACATTCATCAAATCTACGAATTACAATAAAAAAAAAAAAAAAAAAAAACTGGAGACCCCTGTGTTAACAATATATAGGATACAAAAAAGGGTTTCCGGATATATCTCATAAAATAAAGTTGACGGTCGTTTTACAGTAATAAGAAGGGCAATCTATATGGCACAAATTAAAGGGTAAAAACACATGAATTAAGGAGTGTTGCACAGTTTAAGTAATGCTTTTACTTGATACGAAGGCTGGACAGTGCAGTGGATGCTACAGCTAGAGCCATTTTTTCCTTTTATGGGGCTAAAAGATTTTGTACAAGTGATGAAACATCACTTATGACTTATCTGCATACTTGGTTTTGAGAAAGAGAAATTGCCATGTAATATTTTTATTTTTCTTCTTACGCTGATGTGGATAAAGGGAATGGTTTATTGTACACCACGCCCTCCATTGATTTGGATATATTACGATTACGATGATAAGAACGTTACTGGGTGTTTGAGTAATTCTTAGTTTGACTTTGCCATAAAATAGGAAAGGCTACAAAGGTAATCAACATCATTTCCATGTGTAGGTCAACATCGTGCGACATGATCATCTTATCTCAGTTAGTTTCGTCTCGATCAAGCCTAGAGATGAGCAAATTGTGATTGATGGAGTTTACACCAAGTAATTATGTAGGTGTCTGTATGCGTGTGAATAAACTTTATACCTTGGTCAAACAAAACACAAAACATAGTTGACATAGATATAAAAAAATAAAGATTTGTTCGCGTTAGCATTCTATCTCTCTAGAACGACTCTCGTATGTTATGGACAAGGACATCAACTAACCATAAATATAAGTAAGGGGTGAGGGTACGTATTCATAAGCTCTTTAATCAAACACTCAATCCTGCCTGCTCGATACGGCCTATACTATCAATCGTCATTTGAAGTGCAAACGCTGATAAACTAGTTTAAATCCATGAATGCGCACTAACGTAGGAAAGACAAAAGAGTTCCTTATTACAATTAAAGTGCATCAAGGTTTTGCTCTTTGCTATTGTGATGGGCGAATTGACAGGATCAATTTCACACAAGTTTCCATGGAGCATGATGTTCGCAAATGATATTGTGTTGATTGATGAAACAAAGGATGGAGTCGAAAGGAAATTAGAGCTTTGGAGAGAGACGTTATTAGAATCGCGAGTCTTGCATTTAGCGGAAAGAAGATGGGAAATTAGAGTGTATATTTAATGAAAATGGGTATAGGGAGGCTGGTTTAATCAATCATGATAAGGAGATAGTATAAGATTCTGACTTTTTTTAGGTAATTAGCATTTATTATACAAAATGATGGTTAATTTGATGGAGATGTTGCTCATAGAATCAAAGTCGGATGGTTAAGATAGAAAAGTTCCCCGGGCGTTTTATGTGATCCAGGTGTACCTTGTAGGAAAGGGTTAATTTTATCGAACAACAATTAGGTTTGCACTCTTATATGCTATTGAGTGTTAGGCGGTAAAACATGGATGTGTATATAAAGAATGAGGCTGGGTAGCTGAGATGCGTATGCTTCGCTGGATGTGTTGCCACAAAAGATTTGATAGGTTGAGGAATGAGGTGGTACGGGAGAAAGTAGGTGTTGAGTCAATTAAAGATAAGATGATAAAGTTAAAGGTGGTTTGGCCATGTGTGACGGAGAGCACCAGGATGGATAATATTGTTAGGGGAAAAGGAAAACCGGAACAAACGTGGATAAGGGTGATTGAAAGCGATATGAATATTTTGGGAATTAGTTATAATATGGTTAGGAATAGGGTATTAGGGAGAGAAAGAATTCATGTTGAAAATTTAGTTTGAGTTTCAGATATTTACATGGATAAGGGTGATTTTTGAGTATTAGTAATCACCTACATGAAATTCCCGCTGCAAGATGAGCTTGTCATGCCACTTTTTGGTCCGCTCCTTATACATTCGAGCACTATCATAGGCATGCAGTCGAAACTCATCCAACTCGTTCAATTGCATCAATCTTTTCTCAACCGCCAGTGAGGGATCCATATTCAGTTCCTTTATAGCCCACACAGCCTTGTACTCGAGCTCGACCGGTAGATGACACGCCTTGCCATAGACTAACCAGTACGATGATGCACCAATCAGGGTTTTGAATGCTGTCTGGTAAGCTCATAAAGTGTCATCGAGCTTACTACTCCAATCTTTTCGATTTTTGCTCACTACCTTCTCAAGAATTGATTTAAGCTCTCTATTAGAAACCTCCATCTGCCCACTAGTCTGTGGATGATAACCTAATCCTCTTCGATGTGTAACGCCATATTTCTTCATTAATGAATTCAGATGATGCTCATTAAAATGTTTTCCCCCATCACTAATAACTGCATGAGAGACTCCATATCGCGGAAGGATAATCTTTTGAAATAGCTTAACAACTGCTTTAGCATCACAGGTAGGAATGGCAATGGCTTCCATCCACTTAGAGATATAATCAACAGCTACTAGTATATACTGATTCCCATGAGATGATGGGAATGTCTCTTGGTAGTCAATATCCCAAACATAAAAATCTCCACTTCCAAGATTCCAGTTTGAGGCATTTCATGCCTTTGCGAAATATTACTCGTCCTTTGTTATGCATCACAAGAACAGACAAAACTAGTAGCATCCTTCAAGATAGTTGGCCAAAAGAAACTCGACTGCATCACTTTAGCAAATGTCCTAGACGGACCAAGATGGCCACCATAAGAAGAAGAGTGTCGGTGAGTAAGGATAACATGTACCTCACTTTCAGGAATACACCGTCTGTAAATATCGTCAGCACATTCCCGGAACAAATATAGATCATCCCAGAAATACCGCTTCACATCATGTAAGAATCTCTTATTCTGTTGATAAGATAGATCTGGAAGCTAGATACCCCCAACTACATAATTGGCATAATCAGCGAACTACAGAGTACCCGTAATAATGGCAAGCAAGTGATCATCCAGAAAAGAATCATAAATAGGAATAACATGTCCTCCGTCATATCTCAAACGAGATAAATGGTCAGCAACTACTTTCTCAGCACCCGAATTTCCAAGTCAAATTCTTGCAGCAGTAAAATTCGGCGAATAAGTCTCGGTTTGTCTTCCTTATTAGCCACAATTACTTCAATGCCGCATGGTCAGTGTAAACTATCACCTTAGAACCCACAATATAGGCTCTATATTTGTCCAACACATAGAAAACCGCAAGAAGCTCTTTCTTTGTAGTAGCATAATTAATTTGGGCGTCATCTAGAGTCTTACTTGCATAGTAGATAGCATGCAACACCTTGTATTTTCTTTGCCCCAATTCAGCTCCAATTGCGTAGTCACGGGCGTCACACATCAAAAGGTAAATTCTAATCAGAAGACTGGATTACTGGAGCTGAGATAAGAGCCTGCTTAATACTGTCAAAAGACTTAACACACTCATTTGTAAACACAAAAGGGGCATCCTTATGAAGAATTTGAGTTAGTGGTTGAGCGATTTTTGAAAAATTATTAATAAAGCGG